>KN840586.1:0-32583 GCA_000832265.1 Phlebiopsis gigantea 11061_1 CR5-6 | reverse complement strand
CTGGACAACCCGCGGGATGTGCTGTGGCTCGAGCAAATGGCGTCTGAGCTGCCCACGTTTACCTGGACACGGTCGTAGGCGGAAAAAGAGCCGGTAAATACATGTCGTATCTCTTCAGGTCGACGATTATGAGTTCAATCCCTCTGTTATCTCGGGCGGTAATATGGGCCTAATTTCAACATCTGCCATCGTAGTAGACCGGGTGCTATCAGAGATAGAACAATGATAGTAAGCTATGGTATCAAAAGTCGAGAGGAAGAATCTACCCAACAAACGATGGATGCCAGGGGTATGGTTGAGTGCTGCGGTGGCAACGACATGGGCAGGTACGGGGTCCCGATCGGTGATGGTAGAACCCCGGAGACCCATGACCGCTCAAGAGCTTGTCAGCTAATACGTTCGATCCAGCTCCCTCGAACACATCTAACAAGTATATCAAATAGACGTAGTTCACGCAGAAGCCGTTGATGTCTGATACCGAGCCCTCAGCTCTGCCTTAAAATCTATCATATTCGGGACGCATGAAGCTTTGAAACATCCTCGGTGCTAATATTACATGACCGGCTACTCAGACAGGGAGCCCATTGATAATCTTTTCGATCATTAAACCCGGGGGCCGATGGCGATCAAACAACGTAACAGCAGCTGGTGGGTGGTCACTGCCGCCGGAGGCAAAGAATCAGCACCGCATCTTGTCGGGTGCGGAGGCGCAATTTCAACATCAATGACGATGGGAAAGCACTGCAAGATCCGCCACAAAGCCGCACGTTTGGCATCTAGCCCGCATGCCCATCACACCAGTAGCTCGGGACAAAGTGGGAGAGACGAGAGAGGAGGGGGGGGGCATACCAGGGATCACAGCAGCCAACAGAAGGAAAAGCGGAGGAACGGACGTTCGTGAGAGCGAGACGTGGGCCTACTGGCGCCCGGTCGCCAGCTTGGCCGCCGTGACCCCGTTCCAGCTCTTGTCGCGCTTGGTGCTGCGCCGGCGCGCCTTGGCCCACTCCTCGAACGACGTGAAGCCCGGGTACGCCGCGCGCGCGTCGGCGAGGTGCGCGTCGTACCCGCGCGGGTCGTCCAGCCGCATCTGGTGCACGCGCTCGATGTCGGCGATGCTAGGGAAGCGTGTGTGAGCGGTGTGGAACTGGCCGGGGACGGGTGTACGCACAGGCCCTTGGTGGCGCCGTTGATCGCGAGGAGCGTCTTGCCGAGGAAGGTGGGCACGGAGGGGAGGTGCTTGCCTGTGGCGCGCACGTACGCTGCGTCTTGTTCAGAGGCGGTGAGGATGTCGCCGGTCAAGACGAGGATCTTGGATGCATTTGCGTCGGGGCTCTATGGGCAGACCTTGTCGGTCGGAGGACCTTTCGCGGTGTGAGTGAAGCTGCGCACCTTGAATACTGCCGCTGCCACGCGCCCGATATCATCAGCAGCCTGATGATACTCAGTCATTGAGCAATGTTTCGCGGACGGGGCGCACTCACAATGAGCTGAAGCTTCGTAGTAGGCTTCAAGCCACAGCGCAGGACAGTGGCAGTCACACTTCCGATTGTGCCGTCAAAGTTCTCCATGAAGAATGCTGGGCGGAGGATCCTGATGCGCGCAGGGTGTTAGAGTGTGCAGCAGACGTGCGGGACTGATCGGTACGCACGTCCATCTCAAGCCCTGTTCGCCCAGAGAGCGTACATGTCTCTCTATCTTGACCTTTGCCGCGCGGTCCAAGGTGAGCTTGTCGTCATACGACTCGCCGCCGCGCTCAACTGAGGAGAATATGAACGCTGAGACGCCGTACTCGAGGGCCAGGTCGGCTACCAGCTGGAAAGATTGGTGAGCCCTCGCGGAACGCCAGCAACATGTCTTGAACTCACGATGCCCTGACGCTCCTCTCCATCTGCGTTCGCCCCGAGTCCCGGAAACGCGAGGACGACAAAGACCCCCCAGATGCTGCCCCTTCCGCCGGCGTCGTCAAAGACCTTGCGCAGGGAAGCCGGAGCATCCAAGTTGCCTTCGACGACCTTGACATGGGGCTGAGATGCGAGTCGTCGCGCTGCTGGCGATGTCGGACTGCGCGTGAGGGCCAGGAGCTGGAACTCGTGGGCGTTGGCGTCGGCGGGACGCAGGGCGGCGACGAGGGACGCGCCCTGCTTTCCTGTGGCCCCGAGGACGAGGATGGTCTTTGTGGCCATCGTGTGCGACGGTGCGTGTGAGAGGTGCGCCGGCCATGATCTCTTCTGGCAGATGGTAGCGAGCCGTGAGTGTGGCGGCACAGAACTTCTCCAGGCTCGGTTCCGCCCGCTAGCGCCCGCCCCTGGGACGAGAACCCAGTTTCGCACCCCTGGCGGCATCATATATACATCACGCTGCTACCGTATTCATGTCTGGCCGCACTAGCCTGTTCCCCCGACCCTCACGTTCTCGCGCCGAAAGCTGAACGTTGCCCTCAAGGCCGATGTCCTCGACGGCCGCAGAGGGCGGACTCCCGGACCTCGTCAGTCTCCTGCAGGATGCCCGCGTCGTCGACACCAACGGAGGTCAGTCATTCGCGCCCACGCATCAGCACCGTCTGAGAAGCGATCTGCGCAGTCGCCGCAGCGGCCCTCTTGGCGTACGACATCGTCCTGACCTGGGGATCTGAGGTAAGTGCTCTGCTCTGTCGCGGTGTCCGTGCTAAGTATACGATACAGTATGAGTTGGTATGGAGGTACGGTCGTATATGTCAGAGAAGCTCCGTTGCAGGCCTGACGTGGGAACCAGGTCAAGGACATCGTTACCCAAGTTCTTGTATATATTCATTCGGTACTTCGGACTGGCACTCCTCCTCGTGGGTAGCGCAGGTAAGCCCCGTGTGTTTCTCAGTAGGTGCCGCGACGTCAACTGTTCGCCAGAGGCCTCCAACACCAAGGTCACCGACAAGGTCAGCAAGTCTCAGAATTTGACCAAAAGACAGACTTACCGTACCCTCTGACTTCACCACTCACAGTAGTAAGTAATGTTACGGCTTGTTCCAGAGCCTCGCTCACAACAGTCCGCAGCTGCCGTTCCTTTACATTATACAACAGCATGTGCGCGACATTAAAGCCAATGACCGCCCAGAAAACTCATTCTACTTGACCCCCAGTGCTAGCCAACTTGTCATCGTTGCCGTCCAAGCTACGCTAGCGATCCGCGTCTACGCTCTCTTTGGAAGGACCAAACCCAGTACGTGCAGCACATCGGCGCACCGTGTCGGTACTTATCCGCAATGCAGTGATGGCTATCATTGGTGGCCTCTTCCTCGGTACGTCGGCCCCTTCATGCGCTGTTTTCAGCGGGCCTGACCATCTTCTGCAGCTACCATCATTGTACGTTGCGCTCAACGAGCCGGACGCTCTGCTCATGCGAAACCTGTAGACGATGTTCACGATCACGGGTGTGGCCTTGCAAAAGATCGTGTCCGTCCCTGCACCAGCCCCCTTGTCTGGCTGTTTCGGAGTGAACATCCCCAGCTACTTTACTTATGTCTGGTACGCTTCGCACTGGTACATAAAGCATTTACATATATTCACAGCGACACAGGACCCCTAGCCTTTGCTTCGAGTGTAAGACGTCCACTGTGGTGGGACAAACTTGATTATGCTGACGCGCTCACCCGTAGGCTTCCTCTTTATCCTCACTCTTTACCAACTCTATCAAACCGTGAAAACTCGCGCAGCCAAGATGCCCATCACCACCCTATTCTTCCGGGACGGCACCGTCTACTTTGCAGTGTGAGTCTCGTGCTCTTCCTCGCATACCTCTCACCGAGACAATGCACTAGAGCGTTCGGTAAGTCCACCGCGCCCCTCCGACTCCGCGCGCGCTGACCCGCAACCCAGTCGCCTTCTTCATCCAAACAATCCTCTATCACCAGAAAAACGCAGTCCTAGCGCAAGTCGCCATATGGTAAGCCGCCGCCGCACCTCTAGCGCACAGCACCGGCCCCTCACCCGTCCCAGCTGGCTCCAGGCCCTCCTCTGCATCGCCGTACGCCCCCTCCCCCACCCCCTCCCGCAAGCGCCCGCTGACGCCCCCCACAGGGCCCGCGGCTCCTGCTGAACCTGCGCGACCTCGCGCAGCGCCACGAGGACGCCGGCACGCGCGAGACGTGGTGGTCGACGTTCGGGCCCGAGCCGGCGCACGACGACCTCGCGTTCCGCATGGGCCCGACGACGCACGTGAGCGCGTCGTCGGGCACGACGGTGTTTACGGACTGCACGGAGGGCGAGACCGTGCGTTCGTCGATGCGCGCGTAGGCGCGGGGTGGCCCGCACCCGAACGCCGCGCGGGGCCTCTCGGTGTTGGCGTCCATGGGAATAATGGAGGATGTGCGCATCGTTTTGTACCCTTTTTCTCGTACTACTAGGAGCTGGGGCTCCCGACTCTTGACCGCACATAACGTGCGTTTTACCTCAGCAGCTCGTCCGATATCCAGATACCGTGTGAGCGATGCGAGCGCAGGCTGCATAGACGTCTTCAGTAGGTCACCTCCATCGCTCTTCGTACCACGCACTCCTATTAGCTTTGTGACGCGGACAGATGGAGCTAGAGACAAAAGACCATGCAAGTTACGGTGTCTGCAGAACATTCCAATGGAATAGTACATAGCATTGATGTGGTCCCACAAACATCTGGTATAAGGGTAATACTCAGCGCTATGTAATGTGTATCATATGCCATGGGCGGGGGATACCGTCAGTCAGGTTGTTGCGATTTGTCTATCAAGCAATGTGCCTTTTATCGACCGCCCATCGGCAAGCTAATAGGTATGCGGTTCATACTCATCGATTCATTGTCCTCGGCCGTCCGTCTAAGATGAACCGAGATCGTACTGACGACACCGTTCGGGTATGGGTTGCCCTGCCAAAGGCGGCTGAGCCTAGATTCCCGGGCCATGGGAGAGACGCACCAATGCCCAAAACACGGACGACTGCGGCAGCTCTTGATCCAGCTTGCCCACCCCGTCGCGCAGGTCGAAGAACCGGTGGGCGAGCAGCCGAGAACGTTCTTGACTGACCGCCTTCATCTGCACCAGCGTCACGATCGAGTCCGCGATGGACTTGGCCGCCCGCAGCGCCATGCTGTACTTGTCTGCGCGCGAAGAATTGCACACCGCGCGGACGGCTTTTCTCTCGCTCCACAGGAACTCGGAGAAAAGCCCCAGAATGTGGTCTAGCGTCTTCGCTTCGTCGGAGCCGTATACCAGTGACTTGTCCGACGATGACATGGCGAGTAGAGACGTCGCCACCGACGAAAACATCATTTCGACTTTGTTGTCTCTGCTCATAGAAGAGGCGTTCTTCGTGACCAACTCGATGTGCTCTGCGGTCATATGGAGCCACTGGAGGGGATCTGAGATGGTGTCAGCTTACATGTGATTCGCCGAGGCTGTGCGTGCCGCATACCTTCTGGTTTCCAGTAACGTATCGTACCGTGGAGACAGGCAAAGAAACAAACCACAGGGTATCGAATATGCGAATATTCGATAGCGTCTTCAGAGCTCTGTATCGGATTGGTGCGCAGCTGCGCCACGCATACTCGTGCCAAAAGATGGACGACCTTGATAAACAGCTCGCGGTCGCCGCCGTGCTCTAGGTCCCTCTGCTTCAGTGTGACGAGCCACACGAGGATGATCAAGACCGACGAGAGGTCCTTGACCTCCTTGACCCAATTCGTCCCCCGGGTTTCGCTGATCAGCCTCTTCGGGAACACGCCCAGCAGATCGGCTTCGAACTGGCTGGGAATCGGCGCCGCGATCTTGCTGAGCAGCTCGAGGCGGGGCGGGCCCCACGGGCGCCGGTCGCGGTCGCCCGCGGCGCCGACGACGCCGGGGTCGCCGTGCTCGCCGAGGTGGAGGTACACCCAGGCGAGCACGCAGCGCGCGCGGTCGCGCACGGGCAGCGTCGCGATGCAGGGGCGCACGCGGTGGAGCCGGTCGCGGTGCATGAGCTACGGCGCCTGGGCGAGCGCGTCGCCGAACTCGGACATCCCGTGCTCCGCGTGCAGCCGCCGGATCTCGCGCTCCGCCCAGAAGTCGCGGTTGCGCGCGACGAGCGGCGCGCGCTGCGCCGCGACGTGCAGGCGCAGCCCCGCGAGGGTGTCCTCGATGCGCGCCCTGAGGCGGAGCGCGGTGTCCGACCTCGGCGGCGCATCGGCCCGTGGGGAAGGGAACCCTGTTCCGGCGCGCACGGCGGCAAGAACGGCTGCGCTTGCGGAGGTGACGGCCCAGAGGATGAGCAGCCAGAAGGATACCCTGCACCAGCTGAGGATGAAGAGGACAGTGGGGATGAGAGGGGATTTGAAGGGAGTTTCCGGCCAAGTTAAAGCGGCCAGTACGGATGCGGCGTAGAGGACCATTGCAAAGGCTGTAAGTGTGGCATACGCAACAGCGATGGCCGTATTGATACCTTGCAGGAGCAGGAACAAGCCTACGAGGAACAAAATCACGGCAAACTGGAGGAGCGTTGGGAGGAGTGCGATGATGTTTGGAATCTGGAAATGGATCAGGGATGAATGCCGCCGCCGGCGAAGGCGAAGAGTGCTTCAGACTGAGAGGTGACCAGGTAGCGCGAGCGACCGTAACCACTGTTGAACCAGGATGCCGAAGAATGCCGTGAGGATACTCATCGTAAGGCTCAAGAACCATAATCCGTTGAGCCATATCTCTCTGCTTCCGGGGCCCGCTTCAACCGCTAGCGTTTTGTCTAGTATCATAGTTGAGTTGACGAATCCAGAGGAAACTGTGAACGAGGCCAGCTGCAGCGAGATTCGAGCTAATAGCACAGCGGATGTATCCCCTTGGCTTTGTTGCAGGGACGGGTACGACTGTATGACGAATGCGGTCACAATTGCAGAGAAAAGAGTCGCCTAAATAAAAGATAACCAAGCGTGAGATGAACTGACGAGGCGCAGACTTACAAACAAAAGAAGATTGTCTATTTCCTTCCCCCATCTTTCAAGGAGTGCTTCGTCATGGTTCTGGGACTGGTCCAGCAGGAAACGCCAGCCTCCTTCGGAATCATCTGGGATTGCGTCCTAAGGTCCAAGTGGCATGGTCTAATATTGAGGCAGGGCGTGAACTTCTAGCAATGCCAGACGTACCGGAGACGAAGTCTCGATACTCGGCGTCCTGCCGGTAGTTCTGCTTGAGACTTCAGAGAGAGTTTCCTCGATGTAACTTGGAGAAGTGACAACTGCGGTTCCGAGAACAGCGTTTCCGATCGCAGGATGCTGACGCCGATGATGGACGCTTAGTTTACTATACCCCCTACAGCCTATACTTACAGCGATGTCACTGGCTCTCGATGTTCCTTGCTGAGGATGCGCTATACGAGCACGTCTTGGCGTCACGGCCCTTGCTGTAGCCGCTGGCACAGAGTGCATCTCCGGAGAGAAAGTACTATCGTCTCGCTGTGGCCTCGACTGAAAGCCAGAATATTTCATGATCAGTTACCGCAACGATAAGTAGCGACTGTCATACCGATCTTGAATGCGAACTTGGACTTGCGCGCGGGTAGTAATTGTGGTTCATGTTTTAGTAGTAGCTGCGACTCTGAGCTTGTCGTAAAAGACGGTGTCGAGGTATCGATAGTTCGCTTTCAAGTTTGATCGAACGCCTAGTTTCCATTCCTACCTCCGAGTATCCCACGATTGTTGTAAGCATGGTGTCCTAACACGCCACCAAAGTCAGCCACATTCGGATCACAGGAAACCATGAGCAAAGCGTTACTTTTGTTCATGGCAGCGCATGCATATGTACTGCGTTCTCTAGCTTTCATGAACCGAATGCTGTCGCCATAACAGTGAGGCGCCTGTAAATTTCAGTATTTCGCCTGTATTTGCTGCATGTGCATAAAATACGGTCTTCCTGGTGGCACGGAAGTATCCAATTAGCCCACAAGGGACCGGAATGGGGAATGGGGGTTGGGATGGGGGTCATATTCTCCGCGACGCGCTGAACCCAGTCACGTTTCCGTCCGCTCCTCACTACGAAAGGACAAGGCCTTCGCCTAGCGAATCGGAGCCCAAAGTAATCAGACGCGTAAAAACAATATGCTACTCGACGACTTACCATGCTTTCATGCTCCTATGTTTGACCTTTCCCATCTCTACTCCACAAAATAGGGTCGCACGTCGAGTTCGTACTTGAATCAGACATCACAGTTGGATGCCACGCGCAGCGCGATAAGTAGAAGTCTATCATCTAGCTTTGGCTTCGCCTGAGAATATATGAGCCATCCGTGGGTACGATATCGGAGAGAGTTATAGATACCGCGCCAGACCTGGACCAGTAAGTGCTATTGAGTATACGTTTCAGAGCACTGTGCCGAGCTTCGAACTTTACCGTGAGAGACAGCGTGACGGTCAAAGTGAATCAGATGCCTTGATATGAACGCTTCCAATCCTACACTGGCAGTCTAAATCACCTCGTCAACATTTGAATCTTGAGGTCGGCTCACACAGCCTGTCGGAGTTTTATGGGGTTTCTGTGCAATACTTAGCGCGTATCACTGTCTCCTTTGGACGCCCCTGGCTCACCGTTATCATCGGACCAGTATCCTCGACGCCTGAGGGAAGACATGGCCATTATGTCATCAAACACAGGTCGCTCGACAGACGAATGGCACCGGCGATGTAATGAAAGCTGTGTTTTCTACGAAACGCTCAACGAAGCGAACTCATGTCTGCCGAGCCAAGAGCGACGAGCTTCAGAACGGGGTACCAAGGGTCGCGCAATGGAAGTCGGTGCTTCACGTACGGCGATGTGAACGTTTCAGCACTCACTTCAACGGACAAGTGCGAATTTCCACAGCACGAATGAATGCAGCACGACAGATGCGGATACGTGACCTAGCTGCATCGTAAAAATAAAAAAAATAAAGATATTCTTTTATAATTCAGGACATAGCTGTGGGATGGAGTGGATCACATCACGCGTCACATTCGTCACGTGGGAGCTCCCTGTGTGTTTCGACTTGCTTATGGTTCTCGACCCCCACTACGCCTCCGCGAACCAGAGGGTCAATGTGCTCATCGGCGATGTTACCACGGCCATCATCAAGGGCGTTGGCGGCGGTACTGTGATCTGTCCATCGGCGTCGACATGCGCCGACAGGGTCTGGGAGTCTACGCTTTACCAAGTAACTTGAGTTCCCAACAATTCTTTCAACACAGGCATGGAAGGACGTCCCTTGGCCTATATAAATCCCCTCGTCGGCGCAGGACTCCGTGACCCCATCCCCCACGCCCTGCTCGCCGTACCCTGCGATGGCGGCCCCTCAGCCCACGTCCACCGACCTCCCTCCGATCATCCCCCCTCCACACCCAGACCGTCGCAGGACTTTGGTGCTCTGCTTCGACGGCACGGGCGATCAGTTCGACGCCGATGTGAGTACGCCGCCGTGCGATGCGGTACGAGACTGAGCATGTGCCAGAACTCCAATGTCATCCAACTCTTCACGATGCTGCAAAAGGATGATCACAGTCAGCAGATGGTTTACTACCAGGTGCGCACGCATTTTGCTACAGGCGATGGCTCGCTGACCCCTTTTCAGGCTGGCATTGGAACGTATACTATCCCCCAGATAGCCACGCCCTTGTGGTCCAACTTCAGCAAGACAGTTGATGCGGCGATTGCCTGGAACATGCATTCACATGTCATGGGTGAGCATCTCTCTGATGCGTGACTATACCCCGCACCCTCTTTGTGGATTTCACGGCATCAGCCACGAGTGGAGGCCTTCCCTGCAAGAGAATATGGGGATAGGCATTCACTGTTTTCGAACTCGCGCCCAAGTACTCAGCTGACTTGGCAATTGCAGAGGGCTACAGATTCCTGATGGAAAACTGTAAGTTTCCCTACAGTCTCCCGCCCAGTCGGGCTGCTCATCATGGACATAGATCAAGCAGGAGACAAGATATGTCTCTTTGGTTTCTCACGCGGTTCATACACCGCAAGATCTCTTGCGGGAATGCTTCACAAGGTCGGGCTCCTACCCTCGGGGAACACCCAGCAAGTCCCATTCGCGTACAAGATGTACACTCAGTGCGACGAGACGGGTTGGCAGCAGAGCGCTGCGTTCAAAAAAGCGTTCTCGATCAACGTCGACATCGAGTTCGTCGGCGTATGGTACGTCAGGTCATTATATGCGCCTTTCTGATACTGATCAGACCACCCTTAGGGACACGGTGTGTTCTGTTGGTCTCATCCCACGTCGCCTCCCATTCGTCTCGTCCAACACCGCGATCCGCTACTTCCGTCACGGCGTCTCTCTCGACGAGCGTCGTTCCAAGTTCAAGGCGAACCTTTACAACCGCCCTACCGAAGATGAGACGAAGCTCGGCGTCCAGCCTGGCGAGATGCCCTCTCCGCAGCCCATCAGCGCCGCTAACAAGGATCTGACGATGGCGACGCACGCGCTCGCGAAGTACATGCACATCGCTGGTAGTGGGCTTGGGTCCGCGGTCCCGACCCTACCAAAGGTCGTGGCGCCTGTAGCGAACGTGGTACCCACGCTCGCCAAGGCGGCTGTGAACAAAGGCAAGGGCGTTGCAGCCTACACGAATGGCCGCACCGAGGAGGAGGAGGACGACGACGACTACAAGTACGACGCGCAGTACTTTGCGGAGCCGGAGCAGAAGGAGACGGACGTGCTTGAGGTGTGGTTCTCCGGCTGCCACTGCGGTACGCGCCCTTTCTCCCAAACCCGCTCGTTGCGTCTTTGTTGCTGACGCATAGGACAGACGTCGGCGGCGGGTCCGTGCCCAACGACACGCGCCACAACCTCGCGCGCATCCCACTGCGGTGGATGATCCGCCAGTGCTTCCTCGCCAACACCGGCATCCGCTTCCACACCCAGCTCCTCCACAACGCCGGCCTCGACCCCGCATCGCTCTACCCGATCGTCGCGGATCGGCCGCCCGCGCTCACGCCTGAGGACATCGTCTCGGACGAGGAGTACGCACAGCTCGAGGCCCAGGCTGCAGCCACCGCGGCCGGCTCGAGTCTCAGCGCGCCCGGTCCGCTGCACGACCGGGAGAACTCTGCGCAAACGCTCGTAGACGACTCGCCGGCCGCGACGCCCGCGAAGGAGTCGCCGCCGCCGCGCGCGCTGCCGCTCACGCTGCGCAAGACGACGCAGACGCGGCTGACGGCGCTCCCGGCGGGCGCGCTGAGCGAAGAGGAGGAGGACCTCGCGGACCTGCTGTGCCCGATCTACGACCAGCTCGCGCTCGCGCCGGGGTGGTGGGTGCTCGAGGTGCTGCCGATGACGCAGCGCTTCCAGGCGAAGGACAACCACTGGATCGAGCAGCTCTCCGTGAACCTCGGCCGCGGGCGCGTCGTGCCGTTCCGCCCGCGCGACGGGAAGGTCAAGTTCCACCGCAGCGTGAAGATTCGGGAGGAGGCGCCTGAGGACCTCGTGCAGTGGGTGGACAAGAAGCAGCGGAGGTATAAGCCGGTGGCGACGTGGAACGAGGGCGTGCAGATCGAGTATGTCGCCTGAGGGCGGTGGGTGGGCGCGAAAAGCGCGTTTGTTGGCCGTGCGGCCATGGTCGTGTCGTGTTGTGAGTCTTGTCCTTGCGCTGTCCCTGTCTATGCTTTGCTTTTGCTTTCGTTCATCACACTGTATCATAATGGCACCGACATGTCAATCATGTATGCATTTCCCTTGCGTTCGTCCACACGCCGGGTGGAGCGACGTGCTGTTACCACGACGTCCCCGTGTACGCATCTGGGGCGCAAAGTCAGGTTGTCCACAACGGCACAGAGAACGTCTCCGCCCCGTACGTAGCACGCGACTTGCTTTGCTATTTTATTTTCGGCGGATCATTCATCGCCTTGTTTGTCACGTTCTTTACGGGTCCTGGGGTCATGAGTCTCAAGCAGCCTTTACTGTTTGAGTTTTTGCTTCCATGACTTCAAAGTTAACAGGGCTGGCACAGACACCGACATTGAGTTCGGTACTCTGTGACGCCTTCGTGAGTGTTGCGCGGGCTTTGTGATCTTCGAGACAGTTGTGTAGAGCACTGAGCCCATCGCACCATCGGCGGCAAATTGCCATGATCAAGTACAATGAATCCAGGTTGTGTATGGGGTTGTGGGCCGAGTTCAATGCAGTGAGCAGCCCTATAAGTGAGGGAGCTCATGTGTTGGGGAGGTTTCGACCTTGAACTGCGAGAGGATGACGCAACGGAGGTCACATACGAAATAAAAATGTAAATAATCAAGGTACGTATTCTGAGTGTTGCGGACGGATGGTGGTATGGGAACGTACGTGGTGCTGCGAGCGTGATTTACTATGGGGCGCATAAGAGCGCAGCGGAGACGTCAGATCTTTAAGACGACAGGCGAATCTTCCCTCTGAGAGCACCAGTGAATACATCATCCGCCCTCCTTTGCAGGTCTTGAAGACGATCGGCGGCCATAGGTCTGCCGCCGCCGAGTCCAATGAGCTCCACCGTCTCAAGATTCGCGAAGTTGTTGTGGCGCTGCTCGAGGCTCAATCGAACGGAAGCCAGGGTCTCCCACAGCTGATGCTCCTCGAGCTTGATGCAGATACGCCGCAGCATCTTGCAGGGCAGACGCCAGAGAATATGGCCACAGAAATGGGCGTTCGACTGTGAACGCGCGAAACGGGGAGATGTGACTCGTTAGTTGGTTCGGAACTATCACGACAATAATATACGTGCCTCTTCGGGAATGATATCAAGGGTGCGAAGGCTATGACAGGTGCGTGTGGAGGCCAGTGGTTCCTCGCGTGGCGAATCAAATCCTATAGCAGCATGTTGACTTCAGAGGCGATGTGACGATCAGGGGGGTTAGTCGTACCTGGGTCTCCGGGACGTAGGGGATAGAACTCTCCTTTGGGCCACAAAGTTAGTTTGTCGAGATTATGACCTGTGTGCATGAGTAAGAAGGAGAGGCCAGACCAGCCGTAGTGCGTGAATTGCTTGACACAGAGGGCAGTGGGTCGTATAGGGATAGCCGCCAGCAGGAAGGCAAGGTCATTGGTTAAGCAGCCATCGATAATAAGAGTTGTCACTTCCGGAGGGGGGCGCAAAGGCAGGAGACGTCCGTATTCCCTGCCACCCGCGAGGTTATGGCGTAGATACTGTTGGACTGAGCGCAGCTCCAGCGTACCGATGCGTCTGAATGGACGAACGGAAAGAGCGAAGGACACGAGTGGCATACAGGAGAGCTTGAGATGGTCAATGGAAAGGCTCGCGTCTCGCGCAACGGTAGCTCCGGCTGGGGGTTCCACGTAATGCCGGGTGACTATGATCTCCTCCGCGTCCTCGACAGCAAAGTCGGGTGGTCTAGCGAATTCCAGCGTCAAGTTGTTCCATTGCTCCATGAATATGAGTCCGGGCATCGTCACGAGTATCTCATCCAGGTAGATGGTCACGTCGATGGTACCTTGGATGATGAATCTGCGAACGTGTGCGCGGAGCCGGGCAGACGTGCGCGCGAACGCGAGGTATTGCTCGAGCTGCAACGTACGAACCTCGATGGTTCGCAGTAGATGCACAGAGCTACGTGGAAGCCAGGATTTGCAGACGAGGCTGCAATTCTTGAGAACCCTCCGATCCGAAATCGTTGCATACTCGGAGATGATTTCGTCGAGCATGTAGTCTACCAGCTCAGGCGGCATCGCCTGACGGCCGAACGCAGCCATCTCGTCGTGTAGAAGCTAGAGATATGCTCGTGACTACATGTAGCATTGCAAGTGGGCTGAATACTCACGGACGGCAAAGTCGTATCTTGGTCGTGCATAGGGCCGGCCGCACAGCCCAAGTGGCAAGCATGGCGCCGATACTGCGCTCGGGGTCTTATGCCTTGGATGAGACCCCGAGAACCTGATACCGTACACGGGCCTTCCAATTTCCTCACAAACAAGGTGAATCTCGCAATTCAAACGCACGCATACATCAAAATCAACTACATACAACCTCCTTCCTGATCGCGAGAGTAGCTCGATATAGATATGTTCACGCACTAAAGCGACACTTGCACTTCAGCTCGTCTGGCATGTGTTCGTCGACCTTTGAACGAGCAATATGAAGGCATTCATCGAACAGATATTTCCCGCCATTGAGACCTCGAAGCTCCAAGGTCTCGAGATTCGCGAAGTCGCTGCGGTACATTTCGAATATCATGCGCACGGAGAGGAGGGCGTCGACGAGTTGATCTTGATGGATTGTGATACGGATATCCTGCAGCAGTTTGATGGGCATATAACCCAGAACGTGGCCGCAGCAATGCGCATTTGTCTGTAACAGAAGTTCACATAAGTTCTGTTATACCGAGAAGCATGATAAGCACATTCATACCCCGGTAGGATATAACTCCGCTGTGCGGACGTTAACACAAGAGGCTGTGGTGCTGACCTCATCTGCACGAGGGCATCATCTACGTGCATATATCAGCTTGTCACTCATAGGCAACAGAGGAAGTGAACATACCGTTTCCGTCATAGGCTGGGAGGAGGAAACCTCCTGTGGGCGACAGAGAGATATGCTCTATCTCTCTACCAGCATCTTGGAGGAATCCAAGGAAACTAGACATGTCTTCGTAGGTGATTTTCAGGATAGCGAGGGAGGTAGGTCGTAGAGGAATCCGCGCCAGCATAAAAGCGATATTCGAGTCCCAACATCCGTCAACGATAAGATGTTCCACCGTAGGATGAGGGTACAAGGGAAGCAGGCGGCCATATCGCTGAACCACTGTACGAGAGTCAATACGCACTTCCTGTCTGACTGCCCTCAGCTCCAGATGCCGATGCGGTTGAATGGCCGAACGGTGAGCGCGACGGACAGCATCAACAGGGATGATAACTTGAGATAGTTGATGTCGATGCTTCCGCCCCGAGCAGGGCATGTACCCACCGGTGCTTTTTTATAGTAATATAGAACTTTACGGTCCTCGGGGTCGCAAAGCGCGAGGTCCGGCGGCCTGGCGAAACGCTGTGTGGTAGTGCTCCACAATTCCAGAGTGGTCAACCTGGGCGTTGTCGCAGTTATGTCGTCCAGGTAGAGTGTTACGTCAATTGTTCCATCGATGATGAGCTCACGGACGTGTCCTTGAAGTCGGGGAGAAGTCTTCGCAAAAGCCAGATACTTCTCAAGCTGCGGCGCGCAGATATCAATGGCATGCAGGAGATGGGCAGAGCTGTAATAAACCCAAGACCTGCAGACGAGACTACAGTTCTTGAGACTCTTCCGGCTCGAGACGGACTGGCCAGCTGTTTCGTCGAGTATGCGACTAACGAGCTCCAGCGGGATCCTTTGATGGCGCAAAGTGTACATACTTGGCGAGAAAATACCTAAAGTATCGTCAGAGTGTATTCAGCGGGAATATGGCAAAGTACGAACGGCAGAGGAACTTGAAGTAGAGGAGTGCACAAGCGCTAGCATGCAGGCGTATACTTATCCGCTTCCAGTATGCGAAAGACTGATCCCAGTAGTTGTCTGTATATGCGTGTTATCGATGCATGGCATGGATATTGCATGAGTGGCGAGGATTCGATGTCAGGGAGTAACAATTAGAGTAAGTCGGTGAATTTCTGTCTAAAGGGCTGCCAGTCAGTGGCAGTCACGATATGTCACAGCACTGCGACTTCGTAGTGACATGTGACGCTTCGCATTTGGTTGAGCTGAGCGCGTCGACCTCTTCCTCATCTCATCGACCATGTCCATCTCGTTCGCAGTCTGGCAAGTATCCCAGGATAATTTTGCTCAAGCCACATAACTTATGCTATCGTAGGAGCCAAGCAGTCAGTGCGGAGGAGCCTGTCGAGTTTTCTCCCCGCGCAGATCTCCATGTCAAGAACGTGACACTAGGCGTAGACCTCGAGGACGAGAATGGACGTTCGACTCTCAAGCTCGTATACCTTGGACCACCAGTTGATGGCGACAGCGACGAAGAGGACGAGGATAAAGAGGATGGGGCTCCTGAGCTTGTTGAGACAGTGCTCTGCTCACTGACACCCGGAAAGGTTAGAGACCATTCAACCTTCCACGCGACTTTGGCTCAGCTCTTCGCTATAGATTGAAAACGTGAAGGTGGACCTCATCCTGGAGGCCAACGAGACGTATGTATTTGCCGTCGTTGGCAAGAAGTACGTGGTATGCTTTTGTCACTGCGGCACCGTCTGACCAGTTGCTCTCACAGTACCCTCTACATCTCTGGAAATTACGTTGGTGAGAAATAACACTGGTCTGTCAAACATTCTTCTGATGATTCTTTTCTACGAAGACCAAAACTTGAATGACCTTCCTCCAAACGAGGATGAGCTAGTCTCGGACGACGAAGAGGAAGAAGCCTTCCGCCTCGAAGACGTCAGTTCCGATGTTGGGGTAGACCTTGAAGGGATGGACGAGGATGAAGATGAGGAGTACGGTCACTGCACTGAGTTTCTTGTTCAAGCTATTGACTTCCACGCAGAGCACCCGAACTCATCAAGCCGACGTCGCCAAAGAAGGTCGCTTCCGCTGTTCCTGCAAAGCAAGAGTCCAAGAAGCGGCCGCGCGAAGAGGAACCTGAGCCTGAGAAGCCTCAGCTCTCCAAGAAAGAGCAGAAAAAGCTGAACAAAAAGCTAAAAGCCGAGGGTGGCGCCGCCGTGCCTACCGGACAGCCCGCGCAGTCGAAGGAGGCAAAGAAGTCGGAGAAAAAGAAGGCTGAGCCACAGAAGGCTGAGACACAGAAGCCTGTTGAGCAGAAGAACGACGCTCCGGTGCAGGAAGAGGGCAAGAAGAAGAAGAAGCGAAAGAACAAGGGTGACAAAGCTAAGCTCTAATCCCTAACCCTACCTGCCGCATCATCTACCGTACATCTCTCTTTGCTCCTTTCCGACCTTATCTAACGTGTCCCTCGGCAGGCTTCCCTTCGACCCCAATATCAATCTCAGGGACTTCAATATCCGTCTCAATTTTTGTATTTTGCTGTCCGCAATGCTGACTGATTTCACGCCGAAAGTTTCGCAGTGCGCCTATTGTAGGTACGATGCTAGCCTTATTTACTGAGACAATTTGGTTGGCAAGTACGAGCGGGTTTTATTTTCTTCTTCTCTCGACGTCGTGTTTCTGATTAGTCAGACCCTTTGAACATGTAAGAGAGTGTGCTGATATTCTAGCACATATACCAACGTGCCTCGGTCTCAGATTCTTGCTCACCCGTGATGAAACCTAGAAGGCAGCGGTGACAGCAATATCCGCCGACACCGATGCAAGGAACCTATGAGGCTAGTGTGGCGTGGGAGAGTGGTTGGGCAAGCCCCGGGCAAAGACCTGATAATCCAGAGACTCGAGTCGTCCATTTCAAGACGCCTATATCAGACGGTATCCCAATATCAGCAGCAACCACTAGCGTCGCGACATTGTTGGATGCCGCGAATTGTGCCAGATACGTTGACGTGGACAGTCTTGACGGGTGGGGAGGATAAACGTATACAGCGGTAACTTAATACAGTTCGAGAGCCATAATTATGCCGAACATCGAAGAAAGCCTTGAGGCTCACAATTACAGTAAAAAGATATCACAGTTCCTACGTCATGAGTGGTTAGGGAAGATGAACATGACGCCGTCAAATCGATGCTCACAGTCAACTTTAAATCTCCTGAAAGTAGCCCTGGTAAAACCGATTAAAATACGCCTGTGGGCCAAAATATCAAGCTCACTGTTCTCTAATGTGCAGCCCGGTGGGACATCGATACGATGACCTTCACCCGCAGAGACTGCCAACATGTCAGATATTTCCGCGTTCGGCGCACCAGGTCACACTCACTTATCACGGTTCCTCGTAAGGTGACGTTACGGCCGAAGTGGACATCACCAGTGACCGTCAAGTGGTCAAGATCGATCATGTCGGGAATGTACTTGAACCTCTCCTGGAACTCGGCGACCTACGGAAACACAAGCCCTCAGATCGGACGTTGATATAGAGCCGGGCAGCACGCTGACATTTCTGTAATGTTCACCAAGTTTGATGACCGGCGTCGTCGCGAACATCCTCTCTGCGCTGAGCACGAGTCGCGCGTTCTGCAGCGAGAAGAGATCGCTCTTCAAGAGAAGGAGGTCGCTGCATGTCTTCACGGGGAGGAAGCGGCTGCGGGGTACGTGCACGCCGTGCGCGCTATTGAAATGGCGCATCGCAGAACCAGCGGCTGTCTCGAGCTAACGGGAATGCGATGAACGAGGAGAACAAAGGGCAGAGACAGGGCTGAGTAGACACACTTGAATGACGGTATGTCCGTCGGAAGCGACCTTTTCTTTTGTGATAAGGTCTAGACCCATCCCTGCGTGGTTCATGACCCGCTTCAAGGCTTTGTGTAGGGCGGGCATTAAAATGGCTATCGTTCAAGAAGACGTATGGAGGATGCGCACATTTTATATTGATCCAGAGGTTGTTAGTATTAAAGACCTTGAATCGCCTCGCAGATTGGAAGTCTTCGACGTGTTCTGAAGGGACTTGAGTAATTTCTAATAAGCGAATGTGTCCGTCGTAATTGATCAATGTGCCGCCCTAGAAATTGTAGGTCGATACATATTTTTACAACAGAATTTCAGACCGACCTGGATATCAGCTCTAGTCTTGTCAGTGACCTCCATAATGAACTCCGCCTTCGATTCAACCATGTGCTGAAGAATTCTATCGTCTACGCTGTATACAACATCAGAGAACATGCCGACGCGACAATCTTCATTTACCCACGTCGCCCCCAAGTTGTCCGAGTTGGATACAAACAAATACTCCTTGCCCTGTGCAATCAGCTGATCCAGTAATCCAGTGTGCACAAGCGCGTTATACACATCTCCGTGACCCGGCGGGTACCACTTCTCCTTGTCGTCGTCGACTGACTGTGGGCACGGCAGCAGCGTGTCCTTGTACACGCGCGGGAAGCGAGACTGGTTGAACGTCGTGATGCGCTGGCGCTCGCCCGCGTGCTTGCGCACGACGCGGATCGTATCATCGTGGGTGTGGAACGACGTCATGAGCAGCAGCGGCACGTCCACGGCGTTCTGCTCGTTCAGGTCCTTCATCTGCTGGATAATGATATCGAGGAAGGTGAGACCGTCTTTGACTTCAAGTGCACTTTTCGCGCCAGTCAGGCCTACGAACGATTGAGACGATAAGGAATGCATCAATGCGGTCTGCTTTACCCATTGACGTGCCGAGCCCTCCATTGAATTTGAGAACAGCTAACTTTAGGAGGTTCTTTACGTTTCCGGAAGCTGGTAGGTCTTCGTACTTTATGACCTGGTTAGGAGTTGTGGCCTGTATCTTATCCCAGTCCCTGCACTCGTTCTCAGCACAAGGGGGGATGAAGGAATGATGTAAGAGCGCACAAGATTCTCCGCTCGATTCTTTGGGCAGTGTAGCTGCTGAACAGACGGAGAAATAATTTCATTTCTGCTTTGAATGCCTAAAGCTCTGGATCAATATGTGCCGCCATCGGTGAATTGCTGCAGATGTCGATACGTACCTTGGGCGACTCGATAGCACCCGTGAAATGACCGATAGCATCCTTCATTTGCGCCATATTCTCATCTATAAGGTGTATTGTGAGACGAATATACCACTTGATGATGCAGAGGGCGTACCTTCACCAACCTTCAAAGGCTTGCGGCGCGCATGCAGGAGATGAAGCAACAGGAAGAGGGCGGACATGGTGAGCAGATGAGGAGTACAAGGACATCGCAGGCCGAATGCATGCCAGTGTCACAAACACGCGTCTGTGGCTAGGACTGCGGCCGTCCCGTGCAGGCTCTGGTGCGGGCTAGGGCATGCAGCATCATGGATATATCAGCCAGCCGGCGATCCAGTGAATGAATGATGAGATGGCTTTGCCACGGCAGGTGTGGTAAGGATCAGCGAGAGTTGTTGTCGTGCCCTCTTTGGTGGGGAGGACGTCTCCTCAGATCGTTGGCTGCGTGTGAGGGACCCTCGGACCGGAATTTGGGTGTAGCATATACCGGGCGTGCTGACTCTGAACACAGAATGATAAGATGGTCCTGAGGCAAGAATATATGAATCTACGGCGCATTTTCGACAGCAGTACGGAGGAGAATGTGGGAGGAGACCAAGTCGATGACCTTCCGTAATTGGCAGGACTTTCAAGACAGGCTTGAGACAGGCGTCATTTCTCTTGGACTCCACCACCATGTCTGGTCAAGGAGGCGCATACGGCACCAAGGCCTCAGACACAGATTTTAGAAAGAAATGGGATAAGGAAGAGTATGCCGAAAAGGCGAAAAAGAAGGACGAGGAGGAGAGGGATCGCATGAAGGAGAACGAGGAGCGTATGAAGCAAGGTGCGTATGCTCGCGAATGCCGTTCAGTTATTCGCTCACCTGGTATAGGAAAGAAACCTCGCAGAGGACGCAAAGACGACCTCCCGAAGCCCACGGAGCTCATGAAGCGACGTGAGGGCTCACTGGACCTAGACAAGAACCTGAACAAGACTATGGTCGTCCAGAACACGAGTGGACGAGGACCCGGGATCCCAGGCTTCTACTGTGAGACCTGTAACCGCACGTACAAAGACAGCACTGGCTATCTGGACCATATCAACGGCCGAGCTCGTACGTACCAAAATCACCCTTGCATAGTGCCGGCTAACGTCTTCGCCAGACTTGCGTGCGCTCGGTCAGACGACCCGCATCGAACGCTCGACCGTGGAGCAGGTCAGGGCTCGCATAGCCTACCTACGCGAAAAGACAAAGGATGCCTCCAACGCCAAGTCCTACGACTTTGAGAAACGCCTAGCGGAGATCAAGGAGAAGGAGGCCGCCGCCCGCGCTGAGAAGAAGGCACAGAAACAGGCAAAGCGTGAGCAGGCCCGTGTGGAACTCGCCAAAGACACCGCGATGCAGCAAGACGACAGTGACATGATGTCCATGATGGGCTTCAGCGGGTTCGGCACGAGCAAAAAATAGAGTCAAGTCCTCTCAAGCTATGTCGCCAGCAGTATACCCGGAATCTGTATTCTATCATGTAACATTGTAATACAATTTTGCTTCTTCTCGTTCTAGATCTTACTCACAGCCGTGCCAGCGACAGGGTGAACTTAACCTCGGCCACCTCCTGTTCCTCCTCGATGAGCACCTCCTGGCTCGCCTTGCGCTCGCTGACAGCCTTCGGGACGCTGCGCACCGTCTTCTGGATGACGTCTCCGTGCTGCTTCATCGCCTCGAGGATATCCGCGCCCTCGCCCGTCTCGAACTTGTAGAACACATCCACGTCGTCCGTCGCCTGGAGGCCCGCCGCCTTGCGCAGCTTCTGCACGCGGTTGATGACCTCGCGCGTGAGCCACTCGCCGACCAGGTCGGGGTGGATCTGGATGTCGAGCCGCACGACGACGTCGTTGTCGGTGTGCGTCGCGAACTGCGCCGCCGCGCCCTGCGGTAGCTCGATGTAGCGCTGCACCGCGAGGTCGCCCTCGACGAGCTCGATCCCGTCGACGGTCAGCCGCCCCGTCGCCGCGTACGCCTTGATCGCGTCGCTCGACACCTTCGGCAGCGCGTTCTTCACCCGCCCGATGTCTTTCCGCAGCTTCCGCCCCAGCACGGGCCAGTCCGCGACTGCCTTATACCGCACGCCCGAGAGCGCCTCGTCCGAGGTGAAGACGACATCGCGGACGTTGAGTTCGGACTGGATGTACCGTAAGAGACTCTTGGCGTCATTAAGCCATTCCTGGTCAGGGTGGAAGACTAGGAGCTCGCGAAGAGGGGTCTAATGTCACGCTATTAACGATTGCACAACTGTCCATAGTAACAAACGCACCTTCAGAGACAGGTTATGTCTTTCACGCAGCACACGGGTCAGCTCAATGACCGTTTGCATGCGCTTGACCTGCCGTTCGATAACAACGTCGAAGTATTCCTCCTTGACATCGGGGAACATGAGGAAGTGGATAGATCGGGCGTCACCGTCCTTTGGATCCTCAGGGATAAACGGCCGCAAACTCTGGTAGACGTTCTCCGTCAAGAACGGTGTGTACGATGACTGTCCCCAAGTCAGCTAGTGGCCGTAGCGGATGACGAATGTTACTGACCATTGTGCGGCAGAGCGTGAACAGCGTCTCGAACAGCGTATTCATTGCGGCCTGAGTATCCTCCTTACCGTCCTCGCCCTTTAGCCGTTTCCGGTTGAACCGAATGTACCAATTCGTGAGCTCGTCGATGAGCTCGAGCAGCCGCGGGATGATCGTGTACAGCCGGTACGCCGCCATCTCCTCGCGGACGAGTTTGATGAGCGATTGACAGCGCGCGAGGATCCAACGATCCATGACGTTGTTGGACACGGGTGCGTGTGGGTTGTATTTGAAGTCGAGCAGACCCGTCTTGCGGTGCAGCGCGACTTGCCCAAGGAAGAACCGGAACGCGTTCAACCACGGCAGCAGCACGCGAGAGATGACCTCCCGCACGCCTTCCTCCCGGAAGCGCAGGTTGTCGCCGCGCACGATGGGCGAGTTGACGAGGAACATCCTACGAGTGTCGGTCAGTCACCAATGTGTGCAGGATGGGCCGCAAATTGTACCGTGTTGCGTCGGCGCCGTATTGATCGATGACGAGGTTAGGGTCTGGGTAGTTCTTGAGACTTTTGCTCATCTTCTTGCCATCGCTGATGAACACATGAGTCAAACATGCCGCATGTACCCAGTTGTGACGCTTACGCCGCGAGGACGAGACCAGTGACAATGAGATTCTTCCACGGTGCCTTGCCAAACAGGTGGGTCGAGAGAACGAGTAGCGTGTAGAACCATCCTGATCATATGAGCTTAATTAATACAACATTTGAAATAGCTGCAATCCCACATACCTCTTGTCTGGTCGATACCCTCGGACACGAAGTCAGCAGGGAATCCATTCTCGAATTTGTCTTTGTTCTCAAACGGATAGTGCTGTTGAGCATATGGCATACTGATATCAAAAGTTTGGCGTAAGTATCTATGTATGTTCGGTTTGCAGAGGGTACATGCCTTCCAGACTCGAACCAACAATCAAACACCTCCTCGACACGCTTAAGCGGGGCCTTGCCCGTCTTCGACGGGATGGTGATATTGTCGATACTCTCGCGGTGCAAGTCCTTGATACCCTTGACGCCGGATAATCGCTCGAGTTCTTCAACCGAGCCGACACAGACAATCTATGCAAGACATCAGTCAAGGATGTCAAACGGTTATGATTATACCACACCTCTTCATAGTCCTCGCTCGCCCACAGAGGGATGGGTGTGCCCCAGTACCGATTGCGCGAGACGTTCCAGTCGCGCGCGTTCGCGAGCCAGTTGCCAAAGCGGTGGTCACCGACATTTTGCGGAACCCTAACGCGGATGTTTTAGTCTCCAGAGTGCGACGAAGCTGGGAAACTGCTGCACACCATCGTGTCCCCTTGTTGTTCGCGACGAGTTCGTCGACGATAGGGGTTACACGGACGAACCATGCCGGAATGGCACGGTAGATGAGCGGGGTTCCCGACCTTCGGCGGGCTCAGTACGGGCCAAATTTACGGAAGTAGCGACGCACCTCCAACAGAAAGGATACGAGTGGTTGAGAGTGGATTGGACGATGAGCCGGCCTTTGGCCTTCAGGACCTTCTGGATGTCTTTGTCCGCGGCCTACCCGCGGTAGGTTTAAAATGAGGCACAGAGGAGGAAGGTGCACGATTCGACGGACCTTGACATGCTGGCCGATGAAGTCTGGAACTTCCGCCGTAAAGCGACCAGAGTCGTCGATGGGACACGGTGGCATCTCGTCTGCGCGGATGACACCGTTCTCAACGCAGACGCGATGATCGTCCTCGCCGAACGCAGGGGCCTGGTGAACAATGCCAGTGCCGTCTTCTGCGGTGACGTAAGTGTCATTGAGAACAAGGAAAGCTCGATCTTCGAACTAATTCCACAGTGAGCTCGTAATATACATCGAAACGGAAGGAAAATCGACCTGTTCTGTAAAATATTCGAAGAGTGGGACGTAGCGCCAGCCCTTCATGTCTGTGCCCTTGAATGTGCCGAGCTTCTTGAACTTGGCCTTCTTCGGGTCCTTGTACAGCGTGCGGAGGAGGTTTTCGTGGAGGATGAAGTTTTGGTCATGTTGCTCGTCGTATATTTTGATGTATGTGTATTCAGGGTGAACGCAGAGCGCAAGGTTGGATGGAAGCGTCCAAGGAGTGGTTGTCCAGGCCAGGAGAGACGTTTTTCGGTCATCGACAAGAGGAAATGCGATCGTGACTAGGCAAGGAATTAGAAAAAGAAACAGTTGTTTCACGGAGGAATACCTACCAGCGGGGTCGCTCACGTCCTTGTAACTCTGTCCCGCTTCAAAATTGGACAGCGGCGTCAAGCACCCAGTCGAGTACGGCATGACCCGCTGCCCGCGGTATACGAGGCCCTTCTTGTACAGCTCGCTGAAAGCCCACCAAACGCTCTCCATGAATGTCGGATTGAACGTCTTGTAGTCGTTGTCGAAGTCGATCCAGCGGCCCATGCGCTCGACCGTCTGCCGCCATTCTGACGAGTAACGCATGACGATAGACCGACACTCTGCATTGTATTTGGCGATGCCCATCTTCATCACGTCCTCGCGCCCTGTGATGTTTAGCCGTTTGTCGATCTCGTGCTCGACGGGCAAGCCATGGGTGTCCCATCCGAAACGGCGCGAAACGTGGAAGCCGCTGACATGCGCGTGTCTTGTTACGATGTCCTAGTAGACGTGGTTGATCAATGGGTGCTGTGGTACGCGAGGGCTGCAGCGCGCACCTTGATAGTTCCTGCAAGTAAATGACCGTAATGCGGCAACCCAGTCGCGAACGGCGGGCCATCGTAGAAGGTGAACTCGGGGCGGCCCTCGGAGAGCTTCAAGCTCGTCTGGAAAGCGTCAATGTCCCTCCAAAACTGGATGACTTTCTCCTCTTCCTTGGCAAAGTTGAAGGACGATGCGACTGCAGGGTGTCAGACGAGCGTGTATAGGCCGATAGAAAGACGATGACTCACGATCGTGCGGGGGAAACGACATATCTACAACCTTGAGCTGTTTCCCGAGTTTCCTGGGAGGTTATATAGGCTGACAGCCGCCACCCTGTGCAGGGATGTGACTCGAAGGCGTTTGCGGTTTGAGGTAAAGTGTGAAGTGATGATAATTGGCCCAATATTCTGATCGCTTGGGGCGTCTATTGTGGTATCTGCAATGACTAAGCATGGTGACGACAGCACCTTGACTGTATAAGTATCGCGTTCAGCTTGACTCGGGACACTTGCATAGTACTCTCACTTCGCTGCGATCCTCTTCGACTTTCTTTCTGGCCCTATTTTGTTTTGATGTATAGTTCCGAAGAGATCTCATGACACTCTGGCAAACGTGACAGACCGTGGCTTTACGCGAAGTCGACACAGACCGCACATATAAACTTTTCCGTGAGCGAAGACATTCATCTCAGTCGGCAATGGGCGCAGAATAGAGGCGTATGGGAAGGCTAGATCGCGCGTAGAGATGGGTCTTGCGAGACGAGACGAGACGCAGAATGTGGGAACGACTTGATACGCGGTCCTGGGAATGAGTACCGTTCCGAGCGCGTGCGGAATTATTTCTTCACTTTCATCTATACCTACAACACCTCCTGTGCAATGACACTCTTTATTCCTATGTCGCTAGCAACCCGCTCGAGACTCATCAGGATGAGGCGTAGTCGGCAGCTCGGACTCGCCTGTATGGGTTGACCCGGCAATTTGTAAAGGGCGCGGAAAGTCTACGGCAAACCTCGCGTCCGCCCACAACCGCGACTCTCACCGTCGAACAGCTCTCCCACCGCCCCCTTCGCCCGCAGGCTGTATTCCCGCCGGAAAGCTATAAAGCACACGCCGGCGGCCAGTAGTGCAACGTCAGCGCATATCGCCTCTTTCCACCCGACTACCATCATGAGCTCTCTAGCTATTTCGTACGACACTTTTGTGTGCACTTTGAGCAATGCTGACCTCACTGTCTCACAGTTCTGTCCTGCAGGGTGGCTACCAGCACCCGCTCTCGCGATCATGGCAAGCAAAGCGTACCCTCACAAAGGGTATGCTCATGTACCCCATCTTCATCACAGACGACCCCAATGCGCGAGTTGAGATCCCATCTCTACCTGGTCAATGTCGCTGGGGAGTTAACAAACTGGAAGAGTTCATTGGTCCATTAGTGAAGAAGGGTCTGCAGAGTGTGATTCTGTTCGGTGTACCGCTCAATTGTGCAAAAGTGTGTATATGCACATCATACTGGCAGGGTTGTATGCTCATACTCGCATGGTCCGTTAGGACGACAAGGGCACCCCAGCAGACGATCCCGAGGGTCCCGTCATTCTCGCAATCAAGAAATTGCGCGCGCTCTACCCTGCGCTCTACATCGCGACAGACGTCTGCCTCTGCGAGTACACCTCGCACGGCCACTGCGGCGTCCTGCACGACGACGGAACCATCAATTCCACCCCCTCTGCTGCACGCATCGCCGAAGTCGCCCTCTCGTACGCCCAGGCCGGTGCACACTGCGTTGCCCCGAGCGACATGATGGACGGACGCATCAAGGCGATCAAGCGGGCTCTCATCGACGCGGGTCTCGGCAACAAATGCACGCTCATGAGCTACTCTGCCAAGTTTGCCAGCTCCCTGTATGGACCCTTCCGGTGAGCTTGATGTCTCCCTCGTCCTGGCGTTCTGCTGATCATGCACGTACAGTGATGCCGCAGGCAGCGCGCCCTCCTTCGGCGACCGCAAATGCTACCAGCTCCCACCACAAGCCAAGGGCCTCGCACGTCGTGCCATCCAGCGCGACGTCGTCGAAGGCGCAGACATCATCATGGTGAAACCCGCATTACCCTACCTCGACATCATCCAGGACGCAGCGCAGCTCGCCCCCGACCACCCGCTCGCGTGCTACCAGGTCAGCGGCGAGTACGCCATGGTCGTCGCCGGCGCCCGCGCGGGTGTGTACGACCTCCGCACCATGGCGTTCGAGACGTGCGAGAGCTTCTTGCGTGCTGGTGAGTGCTGTGTATTCAGGGAAATAACGCTGTGTTTACGCCGTTGTAGGCTGCACGTTGATTTTGACGTACTTTACTCCTCAATTCCTGGACTGGTTGGATGAGTAGTTGGCGAGTTTTAACATCAAAATAAAGGGTCAACAATATACTTTTGTCATGTACCACATGTGTGCTGTATCTGCGTAGCTAAACGGAATACTTAATCCACTCGACGCCTCCGTAGCAGTATTACGTCATCCTCATAGCGGTGAGATTTTGCAGTTAGTGCCTAGCTAGTAATCAAGAAACAAAAACCATACAGCCGATATATATGCTATGTAGTAGAGAATCGCAATAACGTTCGGGTCTACGCATGCGCATGCCAGTGCAGCGGGGTGAGACTGCCACGTGGGGTTGCGTCAGTGATGGCGCTGGGGTCTGCTGCAGACTTCCGCTTCGCTATGCGAAACTTGTACCTATACCACTTGGTACGTACTCTCGTCACCCTTTTTCTGTCTTGAACTTCGCTGAAATGAAGCTAGAAACATGTCAATATTTCCCAAGAAAACTCTTGTTGCGCTCTCGACAATCGTGGTGTTTGGTACCGCCTACTCTGTCGTGTACAACACGTACCTCGACACCTCAAATCCTCTGCTCACCCACCTACCGCATCCTCTACATAAATCGCATTACTTCGCGTCGAAATCGAACATCCTGAATGTGCTCTTCATCAAGAAGCTATGGGGATGGACCTCGGCCGCGTTCCTCGCGTTGTACCTCACAAGCCCAGCGCGACTCCAGACACGCGAACGCGTCTACACGTTCCTCGCAGAAACTGTGATGTGGCTACTCTTCACCGGCTGGTTTTTCGGCCCATCCTTACTCGACCGCCTCACCTACTCGACCGGTGGCGAATGCCTCGTGCACCTACCCTCGGGCGCCCTCGTGACGGTCCCGTCGGAGCTCTGCTACACGAAGTCGACCGTCTCCGCCGCGACGCACCCGGACCTCTTCGCGGCATCGCTCACGCCCCTCGCGGACGACTGGCGCCAGGTGCCGCGCCTGCGCCGCGGGCACGACGTGTCGGGCCACATGTTCCTCCTCACAATGTCGATGCTGTTCCTGGCAGAGCAGGTCTCACATTCGATACGCATGCATGCCGCGGGTGGAGCGCAGGAGATGTCGGCGGTGCACAAGTGGGTTGTGCTTGGGAATATGGTGATCATCTTGCTGGGGTACCTCGCGTGCTACACGACGACTGTGTACTTTCACACGCCGTTTGAGAAGATCACGGGGTTTTGTGAGTCGTGCGTGCGACTGTTGCATATGAAGCTGACGGGCCTCCACACTCAGTGCTTGGTCTCGCTGGATATGCTGTCACTCATACATCCCTCTTCCGCACCATACTTCGCGCGAAGCCGCGACAGTCGTAGCGTATATCGTAAGCAAACATGAACTCTCTTTGATCATGTACCTCAACGCTTCTCCCACAGTCCATATGATTATAACATTACGTTCCTGGCAAAAGCTTGACCGATGCTACCCTTTGTCCATAAAGAATCGTCCGACCCCACTAATGTGTTATCGGAAGTCCCGTTGCTCCAGCTTTGCAGCAAATCCACGAATTCCAACGACTAGGAGGCATCGGCATTGATATTATGGAATGCTACCAGGAGCTTCTCCAAGAACTGCTACGTCGGTCGTCTGCAGCTGTGGCGGCTTATTTGCTCGAATAGAGCCGTATGCCTGGTGATTCGGCCTCGCAGTCTCGACGTAAAGGCTCAAAGATTCCAGCTTATGGTTCCCATTCGGAAAGCACGTAATGCACCGGCCGACGGAGGACCACAGCGGTGTGCTGAAAGCGAAGCTGTCCGTGGGCGCGCAATATCGCCTACGTCCCTCTTCCCAGTTTCCTGATCCACTGATACCACCATGCAAGGGGCTCACTTACACGATGAGGGCACCCACGCCTTTCCAACGTTGTTCGCAGTATACTTATATGTCCTGCTCTGGCCTTCGTGACCTCTGTAGACTACGACAGCCAACACGAACCTGACGCCAAGGGCAGCCCAGAAACCGCAGTGTTAACTTGAGAGAAGTCTCAATCATTGGTGAGAAAATAGCAAGTTCATCAGCTTGCAAAACTCAGCACGTTATAATATCTAACATTTCCAAGGATTGTAGAGGTTCAAGACAGGGTCGAGCGGAGCAAAATACACACGTTTCACGAGGAAAGGGGCAGAGCTCTTCGCTAGGATGCCCACAGTAAGTCTTGTTCTCGCTTGAAACTAAGCCTTATAACTTTCGGATAATAGACTGCAGCATCGCCGGTAACACCGTCAATTCCTCCTCCAGTCTCTCAGACAGAATCGGTAAAATGTCGCTGGGATTTCTTCTGCAGTCTTACCGCACTGACATTTTCAACTTCAGGATGATACAGCACTTGAAGGTTGGCAATTCTTGCTGGAGTCAGGGCAAAAGCACGACCAACAGCGGATAGAAAACTGGAAAGATGAGCTCAATAACCTCCTCGTTTTCGTAAGTCTATGTGTTTGAATGAGCGCATTATGTCCAAACCAATCACATTCACGTACATAGGCCGGTCTGTTCTCCGCTGTGCTTACAGCCTTCGTGATAGAATCATACCAATCACTTCAACCAGGCTCGGCCAGTACTACGGATCAACTACTATATCAGATATCTGTGCATCTGTCTTCGTTCACGATCACCCCAGGCTTTGTCAACGCCACTTCCCCAATGCCGCCTACGAGCTCCATATCCCCCAATTTCGAGCTCGACCCTACCGATGTCAAGATAAATCTCCTTTGGTTCCTAAGCCTCACGTTGAGCCTGGTCGCAGCCTTTTTCACCATCGCGGCACAACAATGGCTTCGCTCGCTATCTCTTCCCAGGCAATTGTCGGTCTCCAACGCAGTTCGTCTCCAGCAATGTCACCGCAGAAATGTGTCATTCTACCAAATCTCAAATATTATCACGCTGCTTCCTGTCTTGCTGCAGATTGCAGTGGTTCTCTTCCTTGTCGGCTTCTATTTCTTCCTGAATGAACTCAACGAGCGCATCACAATCGCCTACTCCGTCGTCGTCCTTTTCCCCTTCGTTTTATACGCCATATCGCTTTCCCTCCCACTGTTGCAGCCGGGATGTCCGTTCAAATCCCCGTTTGTCCCCTCTACGGCCTTCGTCCTCCGCTCACTCAAATTTTTGGCTTATATCCTCGCCATGGTTTTCTTTACCCTCCCCGGTATCCTGCTCGCTCGTCTAGTCACAGCTCTGCTTGTGCGCTGCGGCGAGACGACCAATAACTGCATGCATCAGCACTGGCAGCATGTCCGCTGGAGGCTTTTCGCAGCCGCGTCGCGCTTCGTGCTGCACATGCGTAACTTGTACGCATCTCTATTCAAGCAGACAGGCGATTACTGGCCGAACCTCGAGCTGCAATATCTGCGGAGCACGGAAAAGGTTGACCAGGACCGCGACTTCGCTGACGCCCTGTCGGCAGCTCCGAGCTTCATCCCCGGCACTGAGCTCAAAAAGCTCAGAAAGTGTTACGCAGCGCTGCCGCCAACTCAGCGCGTGCGGTGTGCGCTCAAGTGGGCAGCTATGCACCTTGGCTACTCTGGCGAGGATGACATCTCAGAGTCCGGGCGGTGGACGCTCATCAATGAGAAGTTTGTAACGACGGTCAACCAATATCTTGATATCGGCTTCAAGGAGCTTTTGCTGCAGTCTCTGCCAGAGGATCTGACTAAGAAAGACCGGAGCCAGGAGCTGCCAGAGGATCTCACCAAGAAAGACTGGATCCAGGAGGTGCCTGATATCACCAGAGTCTTCATCATGCTTAATCAGCTGGTAAACCTCCATGACATCGAGTTGCGCGACCGGTTTATACCTATTCTGTTAACCGCTTGCGAGCAGCAAAACGTCGAGTTGAAGGGATTTTGGGTGAACGAAAGAATCAGAGGCATGAATTTACCCACGGTCTGCCTATTCCAGTGTTCCCTTGAGCACGCCGGGAAAGCAGATGTCTTCCGGTTCGACGATTCCGGTAGGTATACCAAACCTTCGCATCGACGCGTGACTAATCCATTGGCCGCACTGGCAGAAACGACTCGGCTCCTCAAATTGGCGAGTCGCCGCGTAGAGGACTTCCTCGCAGTACACCGCTTCTTCGAGCTGGAGTACACCACTGTGAACCTGCACGATATTGTGCTCGGTTCCTACGCTGTCGCGCTGTTCGCGCTCTCTCAGCGGCCCGGGGCTCTCTCGGATAACGATGGCCAGAATATTGCTAGTAGCGACCTCCGTGCGGCAGCCACACACGCACTCGACACCTTCCGGCGCTACATCAACCAGAAGAGCGAGGGCATTCGTTTTGCAGGACAGGTTGCTCTGCACGACGCAAACGGGAGGCTCATCGTTACACCTTCCGCGGTGAAGTGTATCGCAGAGTCCCTGCGCGAGCTATCTAGTCGCGGCGCAATGCGAACCCAGTGCGAGGCGATCACCCAGGCTCTTCGGGATGTATGCTACGACGAAGAGGCTTTTAAGGAAGCTCGTCAAGTCTTCGCTGCGCCTCAAGGCGCGCCCTGTACGGTTCAGCCAGAGCCTGGACCGGGACTCCCGGAGATTCGAAGGGGCAGCTCGCGAGAGTCCTCGGACATAGAGACTCTTCATCCCAAGGAAGACAGTGATACGAGCGGGAGGCAGCGTAGTAATTGGACTGGAGTCTAGGCGCAACATATATATCATCTTTCAAGTAACACTATTTATGATGTGCATCGTGCTATGTAGACACGGCGCTTCCCGTGCAAGTATAACAAGCAGCATTATTGTCGAGTCGCAATCCCCAGCCTCCGAGTCCACTTGCAAGTCACTAGCACTTGCCAGTAGTCTAGAGTGTAGTTCTATAACGCCAGCTATAACGCAGCTAATATCAAGATCTACCATGAATCCATCAAGAACCATTTTACGTTTCAAATTTCAGCATTAAAACAAGCAGTGTATATGGGTTTCACTCCTAAAGCGCCATGTCGGGAGAGCTAGTCCTGAGAAGTTGAGAGCCACCAAGAGACTTACACCATTCTCGAGGTAAAAGGAAAGAAAGAAAAATAAGCTGACCATTCGGCCGTTTCGGGCACGTGCGCTAACAACCTGATGCGCCGTCGGTGATGCGCTTTTCGTGGCGTTAGACGCCATTCCCTCTTTCCTTCGCACTATCATCAACGTTTCAAGGTTTCCGCTGGCTTGGAAACCTGGCGGGTAACTCCTCTTTATAGAATTTTTATGAAGTAATGGAACACCCAGAAAGGTGAGATATCATTAAAAAACGCTCCTTCTGATCGCGCCTTCGCTGCCAGCTAGCTGTGCGAGTGCGGGCGACATATCCACGCGTAGAAGAGGCATTCTGGAGGAGGAACAGGTATTTTGTTGGGACTATGATTTGAACTACGGAAACCGATAACGTGGCTAGTGCTTGCACTCGGTCACCTTGGTCAAGGCGCAAACCAAGCTTTCCAGGATATCGATACACTCATCGCACTTTTGGACAAGTATAACCC
>KN840585.1:11036-66254 GCA_000832265.1 Phlebiopsis gigantea 11061_1 CR5-6 | reverse complement strand
GACCAGTCTCCTTGGTAGGTATTCCATCTCACCGCTGCCATAAAACCTGCCACCAAGGAGACTGGTTCGAGTCTAACCATCACTCTCCGTTCCCATCGTTGCGACGGCAAAAGGCTATACTGGGGGAGCGCCCATAATTATTACAAAATCGAGCCCGCTCGCTCCTTGTTGTCTCACATCTCTTTCCTCCCCCTTCATCCTTTCCCCTTTCTAATCTTCCGCCGCCGTCCAGGCAGGATGTTTTCTCTCTTTTACGTGCCGCTCTTTGCCTCTGCAGTCCTCGGTGCGAGCCCTTTCCAGCACCACAACTTCCACCGCCACCTCGCGCGCGAGTTTGAAGCGACCGATGTTTCAACGACCAACTCATCAAACGCGACCGTGGACATGGTCGCTGCTGCGTACTTTGCTGGCTGGCACGCGGACAACTTCACCCTCGACGACGTGAGCTGGGAGAAGTACACCCACTTGATTTATTCCTTTGCGTAAGTCCGCTCTTTTAAGCGCTGCCGCTCTCCGTCGCGGTTTTTTAAAACATTGGATGTGGGCAGGGTGACTGGACCCGATACTCCGAGCAATGTCACCTTGACCTCGGACGACGATAAGCTGCTCACTCAGCTCGTCACGAAGGCGCAGAACAGCTCGGTCAAGGCTATGCTCTCCATCGGAGGCTGGACTGGTGGCCGCTCCTTCTCTACCAACGTAAACTCGTCGGACAGCCGTACCGCATTCGTCCAGACTGTGGTGGACCTCGCGAGCAAGTACGATCTCGACGGCGTTGACTTTGAGTACGTTCATCACAACAAATTCCATGTTTGATGTCTAAATTTGTACCCTTCCCAGCTGGGAGTATCCCAATGATGCCGGCATTGGATGTAACGCGCTGAGCCCTAACGACACGTCCAATTTCCTCTCCTTCCTGCAAGAGCTGCGTGCCGACCCCAAGGGCGAGCACCTTATCCTCTCTGCCGCTACACCCGTCTTGCCGTGGAAGGATGAGACCGGTTCTCCAAGCACGAACGTGTCTGGTTTCGCTTCCGTCCTGGACTTCATTACGGTCATGAACTACGATGTCTGGGGCTCATGGAGTGCCTCGGTTGGCCCCAATTCCCCGCTCAACGACACCTGTGCTCCCGCCGCCGATCAGATGGGCAGCGCCGTCAGCGCTGTCGCCGCTTGGACCAAGGCAGGCATGCCGGCGCACCAGATCGTCCTCGGCGTTGCGAGCTACGGTCACAGCTTCACAGTCACTACCGATGACGCTCTCGACTGCTCATCCGGAGATGACGATGGCACCCTCGCTGCGTACCCCGCGTTTGACGCGACTTCTTCCCCGATGGGTGACGCTTGGGACGGCCCTCAGGGCACCGATGTCTGTGGAGTCACCGACAACAACCCTAGCGGTAACTGGGACTACTGGGGTCTCGTTGCGGAAGGCTGGCTCTTTGCCAATGGCACCGCTCAGCCCGGCATTGAATACCGCTTCGACGAGTGCAGCCAGACCGTAAGTTCTTGCATCTGATGAATCAGGTTCAAATACTAATCTAAACGGGTAGGCCTACGTTTACAACGAGACCTCTCAGGTCATGGTTTCATTCGATGACCCACCGGCGTTCCAGGCCAAGGGCGAGTTCATCAAGTCTATGGGTCTGCGTGGCTTCAACATGTGGGAGGCTGGTGGTGACTTCCACGATGTCCTCCTTGACGCCATCAGCCTCGGTGCCGGTATTGAGGACGAGGATGACAGCGGCGACACTTGCGACGCTGAGACCTCCAGCTCTGCCATCGCTTCCGCAACTCCCGTCGGCACTCCGGCTGTGACCACTTCGCAGGTTGCTGCCACGCACGCGGTCTCGACCAAGGCTACCGCTGCCCCCGCCGCGAACACGAACCACGTTGTCACCAAGACTGCCGCTGCATCCCCGAGTGCATCCCCTGCCAACAACATTGAGAACGGCGGAGGCGACAGCAACCCTCACACTGCCATCGCTGTCACCACGAGCGTGAACCCCGCATCTACCCCGGCTAGCTCGGGCAGTGGGCACGGTGATGACGACGAGTCCTCGAGCTCCTCTGCGGCTGCGACTCCCACCACGACTCCGGTGAACGACTCCGGCGACGGTGATGATGACGATTGCGACGACGACGACGATGGCGACGAGACCACCACCTCTGCTGCTCCCTCCGCCACCCCAACCTCGGGTGACAACTCCGGAGACGATGATGATGACGACTGCGATGACGACGAGACCTCAAGCACCGTCTCGTCTGCTGCCCCTACTGCAGTCTCGTCTTCCGTCGAGGCAACGATCACCTCGTCTGCCGTATCGGTGTCGCCCTCCATCTCGGCTTCGGTGGAGTCTGCGTCTGCATCATCCGTCTCCTCGTCTTTCGTCAGCGCATCATCCGACGTCCCCTCATCAGTCGTAACATCCGTCGTGTCGACAGACGCTGCGTCATCGAGCATCGTGTCGTCTGCTGTCTCATCCGCCGCGGCGTCGGAGTCGTCGGTCGTCTCATCTGTGGTATCGACTGACGCCGCGTCATCTTCCGCCGCCTCTTCATCTGCGGCGCCGTCGGATGTTTTGTCGTCCTCCATCGTTTCCTCGTCTGTGGCGCCGTCTGACGTCGTGTCGTCTTCCATCGCTTCCCCCTCCGCGGCGCCGTCGGATATCGTCTCCTCTTCCGTCGTTTCGTCCGCAGCGCCGACCGACGTCGTGTCCTCTTCCGCTGACAGCACTCCCTCCGACACTCCATCTGCGAGCGCATCCTCCGCTGCATCCACCCCCACCGAGTCCGACTACTAAACATACCGGTTGGAAGATTCGAAACGATGAAACCCTGGGAAGAACGATCCTTATTTTTCTACTAGTGACGACCTGTGCCTACGCACATCCTCTACATCGCGACTACTCGACCCTCTCGTCGTCGCCCTCGCGTGCTCTGCGTTGACTCGCTCTCCTACCGCGCAGCAATGCCTGGCCGAGCCTGGTGGCTCTGCGCATCGCTCTTTTGTATCATATCCTGTCCTTTATCTTGTCGCACCTGCTGCTGCTCTCGATTATCTGTGAATACCTGTGTACCGTGTACATAGCGCTGTCCTCGCGGTGATGGCTTTCGTCATTGAATGACCTAGATTGAATCTATACACTCATCAAAGGAACCATACGCCTGATTTGCCGATGTCGATGAGGAGCTCATTGTCGGGCGGATCTTTGTCGTTGGGGCAGAGTCTGGGTGAACCTTAAATTTTTGGATCACTTGGGATCGTCACCGATGGCCGAGTAGCCCATGAGCCTTGAGGACATTTCAAAATCCGCCTCCTTTATTCGGAAATCCACCACACGGTCCCTGAGGTTCTTTTTCGTTCCTAGCCCAACATGGGTCGACGGTTGAGCCGTGTGCCGGGCGGCGCGAGGGTCCATCCGGATGCGGAAGGCCAGAGCTTGGTGGCGTTCTGCTGACATAAGCGGCTGGTTGATTCGCCTGCCGTGGCGCGTCATGTCGCTCCCATCATCCGTCCCCGCCTCAGGCCGACGTGACGTCTGTCGCGAGTCGCGAGTGCCTTGTGAGCGAATTCCATATAATAACTCCTCGTGCTAGGCTCAGACTGCGTCACCTCTCACCTGTCGCCTTCACTAGACATCAGCCATAAAGTTCTTCAACCTCGACGATTCTCGGGCCTTCTCTTGTCGTTCGAACGGACAGGGCACCCAAACGTATATAAAGGCGAGCTACTGTATATAAACCTCCCTCCGAGCGCTGCTCACTTCGGATTCCTCCGCGGAGTAGGATCCCCGCCTGTGAGATTCCGCACTGGATTCGAGATGCATCATTCACGATACCCCTGGGTCAGCGGTACATTAGGTCTAATATAAGCTCCCCTGGCCCGTTTCACCCCTTGGCCAATTCTCTGTGGGAGGCTCCCCGCTATCGACGCGGGGGCCCCGCTTCCTTCTATTGACCACTAAACCGGCCGGCCGTAATCAAGGCAGTGCGGGCTGCACACTTCCAGGGTAGAGGGTGCTTGTAACACCTTCTGAACCCTCCTCCCTGAAGAACCTTGCAATCGCACCCGCTAAGCGAACCCTGGTTCCAAACCCTCCTTTCCGCCACTGAGTTCATGCTGCCTAGCGCAAGGGACGGAGCGCGGTCGCAATCGAGGCGTGTTCGGACGACTCGTCGTTCTCTACTTCCACATGCGTGCCGACGGCCGTACTGCCACCCGTATATAGGCGAGCTGTTCTTTCTGTGTCCGCTGCTTCGTTCACGAAGCGCTGACACCTTGTTCGTCTAGTCGGCCACGCAGCTGTGGGGTGCGTCGCATTTGTCCACAGGACGTAAAGGTTTGATACTTCCTTTTCGTTATCGGCCCACGTCGCGCTGCGCTCCGTCGGGCCATGGCCATGGCTTGCCCACGCCCTGATTGATCCCGAAGGCAACCCGTCGACTGTTAGTGCGAAGTGGGGCTGTTTGGGTATTGGATGTACGTCGAACGGTGTGATATCACGCGCGGAGATCCCTCTCCGCCGGAGGCTTCTGAGAATATCTTGTGTATTATTCCTGCTTTTCGTGCTCCTACACAGCCTCGCCGACGAGGCGAGCGTACTGGCTACCGTTTAGTAGAGTACATACAGCGACAAAACCTCTACGCCGACGCGTGCACGCCAAATATGTCTCCTACCACGAGTGCGACCCGCCGCCGCCGCGCGGCGTGCACACCCCGTCGACGGCCTCGCGGGCCCATGGGCCCGCTGACGTGCACGAGCCGCTCGCGCTTTATACCACAGCGACGCCCCCGCCTGCCTCCCGTCTTTCCTCCCACCCATCTCGCGCATATACACCGCCCAGCAGCCCCGCGTGATTGCGCCCAGGTCGTTTCACCCGCCCTCGCCACATGGGCACCCTCGCGTGCGCTGTGCTTCCAGCCTAGTGGCAGACGCGCCTCCGATGGCTTCCAGCTGGCAACATCGCGGTTCGATGTTTGGCGATCACACAGCAGCTACGTACGTTGGGTTGGCGGAAGATGGGGGCGGGCATGAGAAGCAATGAAGCGATTTCGAATCTGGGGTACGGTGTCATGGTGAGTCGCATCACTCGATACGTACGGCACAGGAGCACTGAACGCGGCTCGTGCGCTCCCTACCATGGCCAAGTAAGCTTCCGAACAACTCCGTCTCGCTTCACGCACCTGCGGTGGCGAGCGGAGGGTAGAACAGCCGACTGGGCTTGGCCTGAACTTCCTACACTAATCGTATCATTGATCTGGAGCTGTGTGCGAGACGATGAGTGGGATGATGCCTATGACAAAGCGTAGCTGCAACGATACGTGCAAGATCCGACACATAGGATGTTTGTAGTGTGCATGAAGTGTGCACAGTGCTTGCTTCCCCCGATGCCAAGATGCTGCTGCATGTTCCCAAACATACGACGGCCTCCATACTGTCTCTCTCCGAACAATACTCGCGTCGCCTATGCTGGTCGTGAGCTGCGACGGCACTGTGGCAGGAGTGGGACCAGGGTGCTGCTTAGTGAGCATTTCGCGTGCACACGTTTCGAAGCTAGAGCTAATTGATGCAGACGACAACGCACCGTCACCATCCTGCGAAGCTACCAATACATTGCGCCACCCTTGTACCGTGCGCCTGGTGAACATCCATGTGGACGTCGGATCGCTTGAGACGTCTACGTCGCTCCGTGGGTCGCAGAATACCTCGCACTATACGCCGACCGGGAATCCCATCTCGCTCGTCCGTACCTGGTCAGGCTGACCCCTACGACGGCTCCGAAGGCCAACGCTGTGCAGCATCCAATCTCGCCGATAACTCCTACAACGACCGTCGACCAGGCCCCTCTGTCGGCGGGATCCTCCGGCTGGGGCGAGGAACAGGCGCAGCACTCTGCCTGTACGCCGCTTCCCACCCGAAGAGCCTGTTTACGCGTGTGGGTACGTGTATTGCGCTCCCTACCGCGGCACGTCCGAAGCCAAGCCTCGACGAGCTGCATGTGCGATGCGAAGTCCGGCCTCCGCGCAACGTCGGATCATTCCATCCCCGCCACCATGTCCGCCCCCTAGTGCCCTCTCGACCGCCGCGCGCGATGAGCGCCTCGAGCAGCCATCACGTAAGGGGGGCGTCCTCGCTGGACATCCGGAAGTAGCTGATGGGGCGTCGGCGTGCGCATACCCCCGCCGCGGGCAAAGCGCGAACGAAGCTGCAGCTGCGAGCGGCTGCGGCTCTCCTCCGATCCGCCCGGCTGCCGCAGGGGCACGCGGCGGGCGCGGGGAGGTCCCCGACCGCCGCAGGCGTACACTAGCGGGGTGCTGCTGGGGTCTGATGCGCCGGACGTCGCGCCACGGTGGCCACAACGTGATGCGCCTGATGCGCCCCGCGCGAGCTGCAGCGCCGCCACAGGGGCCTGGCCGGGGGCCCACCGCCTGACGCCGCGGGGCTGTCCGCGCGCGATCCGGAGACGGAGCACCCGCAGGTGGATGCACATGGGTGCACGCAGTCGTCTGCATTGCGGGGCGCGGCACAGCTTGGAGTCGGGGCGCAGCGGAGGGGCCTCCTGAGTCGCTCTCGGAATTCCATCCGCGTGGCTCCACCCGCCGGGCAGAGCTATTGTGGCGTCCTAGCTTAATGAGGGCACTCGAACTCGGCCGCCAAGCGTCGTGAGTCAGCCAGGCGTACTGGGTGCACGCCTCCCAAATCTGAAACAAGCACACGAAGGCAGCTCATGGATACCGTTGCTTCTGGCGGCCTTTCACGGCGGCGAGGGCTCATCGTCCTGCTGATGACGAGGGGGCTTCTGATTTTTTTTCCTGGGCTGCAGTTGTGGGAGCTTGATGGCGCAGTGTACGTATGTAGGTCGTAGCCGCCGGCGGTTCGCGAGGTGGCGGTGCGCACCTCGAGGGCGGCCTGCGATCACGAGCGAGCGGAGGCTGCACGGCTTGGGGTCGTTTCAGCTGCTCGAGTATCTGAGTTCCAGCACAACGGTTAATCTTGATTTCGTGCGCAGAGACGTCTTCGCTGTGCGCCGTTCTGACCACAGCGCGCCAGGACCAGGCACGGCAGGGCAGATAGAAAGGCAATCTCGGTGGCGCGCCAGTTCCTGCCGAGGCTCTGCCGGCCGCCGTCCTGGACGTAAGTAAGAAGTGCACGTCGCCGCAGAGCACGCGACGCCACACTGCCGTTTCGCGTCGGAGGGTCGAGTAATTGTTTCGAGGGCGTCTCCCCGGGGCTTGAATCATTCTGGCAGCCTCGGACGCCGCGAAGGCATGCGTGACATACAACTCTCGGTTGTGTCCATGGCTGTATTTTCGTGTGTTCTGGGTGGTCGCGAGGCTGTATCGCGATGAAGGTGATTCGCGCGGTAATGAGGGAATACCCGGAGACTGCTACTTTGTAAAAGAGTCTACGGACCTCGGTCACCCTCGCTCTCCGAGGTTGCTAAAAGCAGTCGATGATCGTGTTTGGACGCTTTTCACCGTCAGAGACTGGCCAGTCCGAGTGGCAGGGGTCCCGCTCCCTCGATAGGGCTCAAAGGATGCTGTGCAGCATTTCCTTGGTGCGGGCCGCCATGCGTACGGGACTGGGCTGAACGACGATCGCGCGCGCCCGGTGGGCCGACGCAGCGACCACATGGGGGCTCGCAGCCGGAGACGCTGCAGGAGAACCTCCGAGTTCCTGCGCATCGGTTTGGCCGTCGCCTCGCAGCGTCGCAGGCTCTCTTCTGCACGGTGTTTTGATCGCGCTTGCTAGAGGCCGACGAATCTGTCGGTGTTTTATTTTCTGGGTGCGCATGCCAAGCCAGATGAAGACGACGGGCTTGATTACCCGTGGTGAGAGGGGTGGCCTCATATGATCCTGATCGGAATGAGGCGCCTGTCGGCAGGCGCTATGCGAGTCTTTGTCGCAACAGTTCCGTACAGCCGTTCCCCAGATCCATACAAGTACTCATGCTTCCGACACGCTGCCTCTGATCTGCACTTCTCCTTCGTGTTGTATACGCTCGGGCTCGTCGTCTGGTCGCTCACGACGCTGTCGCACACGCCCTGCATCCCTAGTGGCGTGTACCGAGCTGGCACTGCTTTCGCCGCTTTCTTTTCTCCTGTGCGCAGTTTACTTCTTCTCCGCTTCACCGTGGCCGCTTTGCTTTTTTCCTTTGGACTATTCTACTACTACTAAATTCGTAATGGCCGAGAAACGGACAACCGCAGCCGGTCCCAGCCATACGCTGCAAAGAGGTATGTCACTCGCACCTCCTGAGCGCACGCCTCCATTTGACCACATCGTTCACAGGTAAAGCCTGCCTAAGATGCAGGAAAAGGAAAATGGTGCGCGGGCTCGCACGAGCGTCATTCCGCGGTGCTAACGTGCGCGCAGAAATGCGACGGCACCAAGCCCGCCTGTCAGCAGTGTACGAAAGCAAAGAAGGGAGAGGCCTGCGAGTACGACGACGGCAAGGGCAAGACACGCACCCAGCTCATGCGCGAGCACATCGCGCGTCTCGAGTCAAAGATCAAGGAGCTCGAATCCAGTACCGAGCACACGACGCCCCCGGTCACCCTCTTCGACCCCCACGCCGCCTCGCCCTACCTCTCCGAGTCGTCTTCATCTTCGGGCCACGACTCGCCCGGCGCATTCAGCATCTCCACCTCTGCGTCCCCGGTGCCCTTTCTCGGTGCGCTGCACACCTATATCCATCTATCCGTCAATTGACCGTCTGATTTCCTCGTATAGATGGAGACCAGCCATCGTGGGAAGAGCATTGGGGAAGCCTGAATGTGAGCCTCATCTTGATTCCCTTCATCGCCTATTTGCTAACATCATGACCAAGGAGTTTGCCTCGAGTCAGATCGCAGATGCGTTCGCTCCCGAAGACCCCCCGCTCGAGCTCGCCCAGATGCTGTAAGTCTCCCTGCTGCAGACAACTACACAGTCTGACATCCCCCTCAGCCTCGAGATATTCCTGCCACACCGCCATCAGTGCGGCCTCGAGATCCACGTCGGCCGTCTACGCGAGTCACTAACCCGCCCCCCAGCAGAGCGACGCCATCCCGTGCTGATGAACGCCATCTATCTCTGGGCATGTTACATGTCGCGGCCAGGCCCTCTCGGTGAACACGAGTCCCTCTACCTCTCGCGCGCGCTCGCCGCCCGCCAAGATGCCCTCCCCAACCCGTCGAGGGTCATCGACCTCATCCAGGCGCAGTGCATCCTGTCCATCTACTTCCTCTCCAACGGGCGCATCCTCGAGGGCAGCTACCACGCAAGCTCGGCCGCGTCCCTCGCTGTCCAGTGGGGGCTGCACCAGACGGGCGCCCCGGACGTCACTCCGGGGAGCATGCTCTGCGACTGGGACCTCTCGTCGTTCCGCCTCGAGCCGCCGGTGGACGCCCTCGAGCAGGGCGAGCGCATCCGCACGTTCTGGCAGGTGTACGACCTCGACCGCTGCTGGTCCGTCGTACTCGGGCGCCCGTCCATCATCCCGGACAGCAAGCATCCCCGGTCGACCATCACGACGCCGTGGCCGCAACGCATGGAAGAGTACGAAGCGGTGAGCACGTCTCCACTCTTCCGTCTGAACAGCTTCTCACACAGAATCGACCTCAGGGCGGGCTCGACATCGGTAGCGGGTCCCCGGTCATCACCGCGTTCTTTGTCCATCAAGCACAGGCCAGCGTCGTGGGCGGATTTTCGACTGCCGCCTTGCGCGCCAAGGCGTCGGCGCTGTTCGAGGGCTCCCAGAAGCTGTCGTCGAGCTGGAACCCAAGTGCGTGCGCCGTCTCCCACCGCGATGGCTGTGGCTGACCTTGCGTCCCAGGACTGCCCCCGTCGACAAACTTCAGCGAGAACTTCCGGGCATTCGACGGTACCATCGCGCGTTTCACGGCGTCGCTGTTGCCGGTGCATCAGGTGGCGGCTATGCCAGAGGACAAGTTCACGCTGTACTTGATACACACTCTGGCGCAGACCGCGATGATCCGCCTGCATCAGCCGTTCATCACGGACGACCAGCTGTCCCGTGAAAAGTCGGTGCGCGCCGCGAGCGCCGTCGTGCTCGTCGTCAAACACATCGCAGAGGCCGATTTTGACTTCCTGGACCCCTTGATCGGGGTGAGTCACCCGAGTTTCTCGCGATCCCCTGTCGTTGGCTGATAGAGTTCTGTCTCGCACAGCATTGCTGGATGACGGCATCCCGTGTGCTCACCTTTGAGCTTGCGCAGATGCAGACCGCGTGGCCACCGCTTGACACCGCGAACATACGCAGCGAGATCGCGACCCTCCTCTACGCCCTCACGAAACTCGGAACCCGGTTCCCCCTCCTCGGTCAGCCCGAGCTCCTCCCGTGTCCTCGCCTGAGCGCTCTCTGACTGACGCGCTTCGGATGCAGGATACGAGGGCGCGAAGATGCAGAAGATGCTCGACTCGGCGTAGGGCCTTCCCCCGCGCACGCACGCTTACACACACGCACATACGCACGACACACACAAAACGAACCCTTAATACTTCGTGACGATTCGACGATCCCGGGCAGCCCTCGCTGCGCGACACGGCTATCTGCTCGACGAGTAGGCTCCCCACCGGCAGGCGAGGTGGGCGAGCGATAGCCCCGAGCGTACCAGTGGTACGACATCGCACGGCTGCCCCGACGCACGACCCTTGACGCTCGTTCTTCCCCACTCTTCGTCTTCACTCGAGCATGGACTCTCCCCCCCTCTTCAGCGCCCCCTCCTTCTCTTCACCCCGTGCCTGCACGCTCTTGGTTGGAACAACGGACCTCTTTCGGACACTAATTCCGGGTTTTGCTTTATTTGCGAGTTTTTATCTCTACTACCGCGCTTTGACTTTAGCCGTTCTGCTGTTGTGTTGACACGGACCTTGCTTCGATTTCGGACTCTTGCTTCCTCGGACCTTACAGACTTTGCTTCGCACACACGGACACCAGCTACTCGGACATTCTGTTGCATTAAACTCTGCACTCGCTTTCTCTGCCCCCCACGCACAGTCGATTAATCCGAACCTTCTACGCCAATGTATTTTAGATTAGTTATTACTTACACATAGACACTCCCCCGTACTCGTAGTCTACACTTGCCACCTTCGCCGCCTATCTCGAACTCACAGTACGTCTTGTACATGGGGCTTTTCTTGCGTGTGCCTTTTGTTGGTTGTAATCCCCTTCCCGGCAGAACGGACTCTTCCTTGGGCTTTTTTGCACGGACTCTGCCCCCCCCTCCCACTTCTGGCTACAACCCATAACGGACTACTCTACTCCCCACGCGTAGCACGAACGACTGCTACTACGATAACAACAAAGCAAACAAAGTTTCTAGCCCGCTGCGATCTGCAATGACCGGACAAGCTTGTTTCTGTCGCCGCTTGGCATGTGGGCGTGTGTACGTATATGTCAGGGGGGGCCGCTAGGCTGCATCGGGCGGGGTGCTCGTCGCGTCCAAACAGGACAGGGACGCAGGCCGAGTCGTCTGCGATCACTGCGGGCCCCCCGAACCCAATACGACGCGTGACGGCATCCGTGCGTGCATCCCACCGTGCGGGGCCCCAGGTGCCTCGGTCCCGCAGGCTTTGTGGCAACGCGCGCCTGAAGGCATGCAGATCGCGGCGCGCGCAGGGGCGAACGTCCGTGCCTGCCGCCACCGAGGAGGACGGCGAACAGACCGTGCGTACGAGTGTCGCGTTGTCGCCTTCGCGTGCGGAGCGCAGGGCTACGTGGTGGGTGCAAGGCACCTTGTACAACAACCACTGTGACGCGCGGGCGGCAGATGCTGCGATAGAGATGCTGACGCTCGCTGCCGTTCCAGGTACAGAGCCATTCAGTCTGCGTGCACATCCCGAGACGCTGCATCGTACGGGGGCTCTGCGTGGCGCAGCTGCCCCGCTGGCCGTAAGCGCAGTGTCCGCCCACGCCCAAAGTCGCAGCGGCTCACCTATCTGCCGCCGTCCCGCGCCAACAATACGCCTCGACGGACGCAGCTGGTGTCCAGCCTATCGCCGGATGGGCTTACCGACGGCCCATCGAAGTCGGCAGCGAAACGCAGAAACGACCCCTCCGCGCGGCGAACGGAGGCCGCGCCGGCACAGCAGCCTCGCCCGCCCTGGCGACGTCGAGGACACGATCATCGTGTCTCCACCACGGGAGGCGGGCTCGACGCAGCAAGGCGCATGGCGACGCGAAGCAGAGACCGCACTGCGCCGTGCGGGGGAGGGTGAACGGATCTCCCGCCGCGAAGGCCTATTACACTCGACGGCGACGCACACGTCGGAATGAAACACGTCCTCGGGTGCGCCGCAGACCTTCTACTTAAAGGGGGCACGCAACGGGCGACATGGCGCGCTGGGCCCTGCCGACGACCCACACTACGTAGGTGCCCGGGCATCCAACGCACAGGGTCCCGTGCATTGTGCATGTGGAGTGCACAATGGATCGTCTAGGACACCGAGGCTGTGGCCGTCCGAGATATTGAGATGTTGACGGTTTCCAAGGTGGGGATGCATGCCCGCTTTTTCTGTGTGCGCGCGACCGGTGTCGTCGTGCGTCGGTGGCGGGAGACCGCTGGTTAGGGCGCATCAGCGGTTGTGCCCGAGCATGGCTGATGGTTCAGACGTACCTTTTCCAAGCGGCCCCGAGAAGAATACGCGGGCCAAGGAATCTCCGTTGCCCGCTGTGATATTTTGGGGAATTCATCTCTGTATTACGGTAAAGGAATCCCGTGGCCAACGCGTACTGGCGGTGCAGCAGATGGAAAATGTGACACTAGCATCCTCGCGAAATTAATTGCAGTGACTAGAAGATAGAAGGTCGGGACGCTTGATGGTCTGTGACGGAGCTATTCAATGTCCGTGGCAGGCGTGACGATGTCCAACGTAAGGCAAACCTAATATCGACCCAAGCGCGAGCAGACTTTGCGTTGTAGCAACACGAAAATCAACGCTGGAATCAATAGAGACGTTCCGTGACATCACGAAGTCTGTACCGCAGGTGGGTCAACAATGTACATGGGAATCACATTTGACAAACAACTCACATGAGACAGAATGGAAGCAGCCGCAAACCAGCGACTATAGGTTCAGGAGTAGCAAGCGATGGCCACCTCTTTCATCTCACGCAGCTGTGAATGAGATCTCGAAGAGTGCACTGCAATTCTGGTCAACAACATCCGCGCGTAGAATCAACGGAGAGCTCACATGCACGAAGTACGAAGGGTCTTCTCTGTACAGCATCGGATCCTAACAGACCACGTCTAGAGTTTGGGCCAGCCAGCGACGCGCTGGAGTCGATGAACAATAGCGGCGAGATTCACTCAAATATGGGCAGAGTTTCTCATCGATTCATCCGTCCCACATCGGCGGTAGAAGACTCGGATGGCCGTAGCCTAGTAGCCAGGTACTGGGTGTGCCGGGAGAGGTGATTGTGTAGTCCGTCGAAAACTGCGGAACTCTTATAGGGCAATTGAACAACAGGGATGTCCGTACGAAGCTCAGCCGATAGGTTCCCGAATAGTATGGATGGAGGCTCACTGATAGATACACGAGGTCCTGACTACGTCTCGGCGATGGTCCAGGCGGGATCGCGATTCTGGCCGAGATTGCTCGTGGACGACATCGACAGGGCACTCGCATGTGGACGTCGTGCAAGAATTGTCCTATGTATAGCGCGGGAGTCCCGGAGGCGTAGCGAAGCGTTAGGACCAGTAGACAACGACTGCGCTCTTTGGCACCGCAGCATCGAGCCGCAAGCTTTGGTGCAGACCACAACTGCGCTGATTTAGATGCAGTAGAGAGTCGATGCAGAGGAGTGCAGGGCTAGTCGGCCAGACAGCGCAGGTGGTGAATGAGTTCGACAGATATAGGGTCAGGGCGGTCCTCGTCCGCAGGGATGTGTCCATGCGTGAACCACTGGGACATTCAGAGCAGTGGCAGGCCAGCCACGCCTTGGAACCAGCGGACAACGGCCGCGACCTTTCTCACCGCAGCATCGCTAAATCCGAGCCGCAGATCGGGGCGCAGCTTCGAGTCGACTGCCTTGTCACCGACGGGCATGGTGCGGTAGCAAATCGACATGGCAGAAGACATTGCCGGGGACGCAGTTAACGATATAGATGAAGTGGCCGCTGTGTTTGCGGCTGCGGGCGCTGGCACGTCTTTTGAGACGAGGATGTCTGCAGAGCGGTCAGTACAATGGCGGACAAAGCAGCATAGGTAGAAACACACTCTGCAAATACACAACGTCGCCCCGCTTCAGAGACGGCGCAGGCGTATTGGCATAGGAACCACCCCACTGCTCCGCGACTTCTCGCCAGGCGGTCAACCGACACACGCCGCCGTGCTCGTCGCCGACGATGATCTTCAAGATGGACACCTCTTTGCCGGAGTCGGGGCCTTTTTTGATGTGGATTGTGTCTGGGCCTTCGACCTCCATTATTGCGACGAGGAGGTTTACTTTCTGCTTGCTCCCCTGGTACGGATAAGCGAGCTCGAACGCAACGTTTGCGCGTGCCGCAGCGGGCATGCCACGCTCCAGCACAGTCAACGACGATAAGGAGTGGAGAGAGAAATGATTTTCTGGAAAGCGGGCGATAGACGTGTCAGATGCGCCGACACCTGCTTCAGAGTATGACGCGGTCTCCTGAGTTTCCTGTGTCTCTGCGATGCGAGAGTCGAAGCCACGCAGAAAGGTGCCGTCGCGTTTACCAACGAAGCCAGACTGGCTAAGCCTCGTCCTATCACCAGCTGTGGTCGGCATCCAGGTGATATATGCTGTGTATTCTGCGAAGAGAGTTCAGCATCGACGGCGGCGACTTCTCCTTGGTATAACTTCAAGTATTGCAGTAAGTATGTACCTTGCGTATTCCCGGGAGGATCTCCAGCTTCATCAGAGCTCAGCTGAGCATCATATTTTTCTTCCCCATCTTCGTGAATGTCTTTGAATATGATGTTCTCGTAGAACCTCGAGATGCGGCGACTGGCAGCTTCAAAATTCCCGAACGACAGCTGTGTTTCGTCGGAAGGTATGGCATCCTGGGGCCTTGAGAGCTCGACGGTTTGCCATCGAAAATCTGTGCCCTCTCCCGAGGCTTTGAGATCGCTCAGAGACGGTGCTTTGAGGAAGACGCGATAGCGAGGCATAGTCGAAGCCCGCCACACGCCCTAATCAGGACAGTTCGGCGGTGAGAGAAAAGGCGCCAGTTATGACCGAATTATGCCACGTGGGAAGAGCGCCTAGCTGCCCCCGCGGAGAACACACCGATCGCGTATTCTCGTTCTTTCGTCCACCACACGCCCGGCCTTGCTCTTGACTCTCGCCTCTCGTTCCGAGTTGATTTAATCCCCTGTGTGCTCGAGTCTTAAACAAGCCAAGGTCACCATCAACGGTGCCCGTTGCCTGTGGAAGCTAGGTGCAAACATTTGCTTAGGCTCGTCGCGTGAGCTGGGGAAGGCTGGTCTCTGCAACAGCGAGGTTGACGCGTTATTCAGCAGAGCGTAGCTCTTCTGAGATGTACGATGAGTGCACTTGACAAAAACCTCAGACTTATATTCACTCGCTCCTAGCCCTGCTATACAAACTCATCGAATAGCCAGATAGGGAGTGGCGAAGCGTATCGCCTGAAGACGCGGGCAGATGTCCAATATGAACCCAGAAAGTAGTGGGTCGTCTGGACATGATGTGCGACCTATCACTATCCGTCTTCCCACGTCACATTCAGACTCTCGGATAACTGCATTCGACGACGATGCGCGCGAACTAGTGGGCTCACCGGAGAACGTTACAAGCCTGCCGTCTCAGGCTCTTTCTGAGTACTTTGCACCGCATATACCCAGTCCTGAAGGTGCAACCTCTTTGACCGCTGGCCCATCACGCCCATCCATCCAGCGGAGTACTACTAGCCCGTCCGAGCGCAGACCTCGTCTCTCCTCATTGAGCTTCGCCGCGGAGACTAAAAGTAGCCTCTTTCGGCGACGCGAGGACGCTCGTGAATGGACAGTGTTTGGCGAGCTGATGGGCCAAACTCCCCACGAAGGCAGTCGTGAAGCCTGGTACACCGCGCCCCTGCCGAGACCAGCGGCGCGCGAGAGTATAAGAGATGTCCTATCCGTATCCAGCAGCCGTCTCTCCCCCATGGATAGCGTGCCTCCCACCCCCTCGCGGAACCTACACGACTCGACATCCGACTCCGGCACGGCGACAGGGCGCCATTCATCCGACACAGCGTCCAACTTCTCGTATACACCTGAACCATCCCCAGGATCTCTTTCAGACGCCCCCGACACAGATACCCCACAAAAGAATAGGAAATGGTTCACCATCCCATCGTTGACGCCAGTCCAGCGCAACATCCTCAAATGCTGCATCGCCTACTTCATCGGCAGCTTGTTTACCTTTTCTCCTTACTTGTCTGGGTTTATCGCGGACTTGACGGGCGATGGCCCGGGGGAGCGCACCCCATCGCCCTCAGGCCATATGGTAGCGACTGTGTGAGTCTTGTTCTTCGGTATCGCGACTACCAGACTTACGAATATCTCCCAGCGCAGTATACTTTAATCCTGCCAAAACCGTTGGCGCCATGCTTGAGGCAGACACCTTCTGCCTTATGGGTGTCCTCTACGCGACTTTCATATCGTTGGGCAGTATGTCAATGTACTGGTTTTTTGAGGTCCGAGCAGGCTGGGAGTGGCTTGCTGACTCGTTGGTCATCTTATGGATCGGTCTTGGTATGTCTGCCATGGCTTGGATGAAGGTGTGGATGGGTAAACCGAGTTTCAACACTGGTGCGTTTCTATTTTTATCTGTCCGGTCATTTTTTACTAATAATTCCTGTGTAGCATGCAGTATGACTTCGATTATTCTATTTGTTGTGTAGGTTCATTGCCACGTAAATAAGCCAACTGCATACTCACTCCGCACGCAGTGTCGTGAAAGAAGGCGGTATTGAAACACTCCTCCAAGTAGCATTCATCGTGATCGTTGGGTCGCTCATCTCCAACCTGGTGTGTTTCACCCTCTGGCCGCAACGTGCGACACACAACCTGCAGCGCACGATGTCGCAGACGCTCGACTCATTTGCGACGCTGTTGACGATGATCACGGAGACATTCCTGCTCGAAGAGCCATTATTACGCGTCACGCAGGAGAAGATCGACAAGGCGACCAAGGACCACCAGGCGTCCTTCACCAAGCTCACGAAGGACCTTGCCGAGGCACAAAGCGAGCGGCTCGTCGGTGGACCCGGCAAGCCGGAGGCCATGCTCTCCGCCGCGACACTCAGCCTCGGCGACGCGTCGTCGCGCGGACACCTCGGCCAGGCGTATGAGGACGCGATCGGCAGCCTAAACCGGCTCGGCCAGCACCTTAACGGCCTGCGCAGCGGTATCAGCGTGCAGTTTGAGCTCGTCCAGGCGAGCCGGGACGGGAAGCTCCTGCTGAGGCCCAAGTCGCGGATACGCCAGCGCGGGAGCTCGTACGGCACGCCCACAGGCGGGAACGGCAAGGGCAGGCTGTCGGACCTCGCTCCGGAGCCGTCTGCCGCGACGGCGGACCTCGCAGGCGATGAGGACTCGGCACTCTTGCAAGCCGCCGCGGACGCATTCGGTGATCTCATCGAAGACCTCGGTCCTCCCTTGAAGGCGCTTTCGGTGAGCCCCCGCCTGCCTCGCGATGATTCCTGCGCTGATATTGCTACTAGACGGCATGTACATCGAGTCTCAAACGCCTACGGGAGACATTCAGCGACCCGCGGGCGGAGAGCGCGTCGGCAAAGGAGCTGAAGCCAGAAGAGTTCCATGTCCTGGTTGACCTACTCGAGCGGGCTCTCTTCCAGTTCGAGAGCACATCCAATCATGCTGTCCTGCGACTGTACCGGAAAGGCTTGGGCTCGAACCTCGAGGAGTCCATGGACTCTTTGCGTTCAGCTGCAGAAGAAAACTCCGTTCTCATGGGCTCGGACAGCGAGAATATCTTCCTGGTTTATTTGTGCGCTTCCTTCGCTTGTCGGCTACGCTGCTGTCTGATGATATTTTGCCTAGCTTCTTCTTCACTCTGCAAGAGTTTGCGAAAGAGATGATATCCTTGATCGACGCCATGAGCAGGATCTGTAATATCCAGCGCGAGACCAATTGGTTGCTGCGCCCGTGGCGGTACGTGCAGCGCAAGATACGGCGGATGCGCCAAACGGCGAGCGAGAAACGCCGCAGCGGCCTTAGTAGGCGCGTCTGTATGTACTCCCCTCGTGCTAATTACGCCGCAAGCTGACCTGCTCTCCAGCGGCCCTGTTCTTCCTCCCCGACCCAGCGCACAAGACGGTCGCCTTCCCTAAAATCACGCCGCACGCGCCGAACACGAAGCAGACGCCCTCGCGGCGGGACTTGTCATTCGTCGACCGTGTCGGGCGTTCGGTCTGGGCGTTCGGTGCGCGGTTGCGAGAGAACGATATGAAGTACGCCATCAAGGCTGGGATGGCGACGGCGATACTCGCGGCACCGGCGTTCTTCGAAGTGACGCGGCCGCTCTTTGTCGAATACCGGGGCGAGTGGGCGTTGATTTCGGTGCGTGTGCTTAGTTCCTCGGCGATTCATGTACTGAACATGAGCCTCAGTTCTTTGTCGTCATATCACCAACGATTGGTGCGGTGAGTGGATTCTTGACAATTTTTCGGTGGGCTTGTCTTAACCCCCTCCAGACAAATTTTCTGGGCTTACACCGAGTGCTTGGAACGCTGTACGTAATATCCTAGAGTATTTCTGTTCCCATCTAAAACAGCCTCGTCAGATTGGGGGCAGCCACCGCGGTCTCCGCTTGGTCTGCCTTCCCGGAAAACCCTTACGCCCTCTCAATTTTTGGCTTCTTCTATTCGATCCCGTGCTTTTACTTCATTGTCTCTCTCCCGCAATACGCGACCTCAGCACGCTTCGTGCTGCTCACGTACAACCTGACGTGTCTCTTCTGGTGCGCCGCTCCCCTTTGTTCTTGCTGACTGCGCTGAGCGTCCAGAAGTTACAATCTACGGCAGAAAGACTTGTCCGTGCTCGACATCGCATTCCACCGCGCGTCGGCGGTGATTGTCGGCGTCGTCTGGGCGTGGATCGTCTCGCGCTGGTGGTGGCCCATCGAAGCGCGCCGCGAGCTCGGCAAAGCCCTCGGAGAGTAGGTTCGCTCCTTGTCTAACCGGCTTATCTGACTGTGCCCCGACAGCTTCTGCCTCAATATCGGCTGGCTGTACACACGCCTTGTCGCGTTCAACTCCGCAGGCGACACGCTAGGCCCAACCGTCGGGATCGAGCAGCCCACGGAGCGAACGGCGCTGCTCGAAAACGACCCCCGGCTGAACGAGTCTGTGGCCGAGTTCATGGCGATGTGAGTACCCTGGCGCGCCCGGATTCCTGAGCTCGCTGACATTCTGTGTCAGGGAACTGCACCTGCAGATCAAGTTGATCCAGCTGCAGGGCCTGCTCGCACAGACGCAACACGAGCCGCGTCTCAAGGGCCCGTTCCCCGTCGCGCTGTATCGTGCGATGCTCACCAGCCTGCAGACGATCCTTGACAAGTTGCATAGTATGCGATGTGTGACATCGCGCGAAGAATGGTACGTGTATCTCTGCATTTTTGCGGATGGTGGTGCTCATTTACTTTATCCTAGGCATACGGTACGGAGCACTTCTGTGATTATTAGCACATAACACTGAGCTAGCCGTACTAGACTGTTCAGAGAGACTTCATCGTACCAACAAACAAGCATCGGCGGGAGATGGTCGGAAACGTCATCCTCTATTTCTCGACTCTCGCGGCGGCCTTCAGGCTCAAGTCGCCCCTTCCACCGTATCTACCACCCGCAGAAGCTGCGCGAAAGCGACTGGTACGCAATCGCTAGGTTCCGTCTCCCATACGCGCGATCTAATCATGTTGTATAGGTCGATGCGCTCCGCCAGCTGGATGTCGTCAAGAACAGGGAGGTCAAGGGGTCGAGACAGCTACTGTTCTTTGCATACGCGCTCACCATGCGTGGGGTCATCCAGGAGCTTGACTACCTGGGGCGGACGTTGCAGGAGACGTTTGGTGTTATTGGAGACAGTACAGAGGCATTTGAGGCCTTGTTCAGGGAAACTGCGCATGAAGTCCCGTAGTCATTACACCAGTTTACTCGAAGTACCCATTCGCACAATATTCTCGCGAAACCCGTTCATAGATTGTCATCGAGCACACCACACATACACCCTAGGGGTATGATCCCTTATAGGGTCGCTACGTCTTTGTCCTTTTCCGTCTCGCACTGCTTCCCCCTCCCTGATCATTGCGATTCAGGCGATTCAACAACGACACATGTGTCTCACCCACAGCTTCCGGCGTCGGCTGCTTCGCCCTGGCCGCCGCACCCTTGATGCTGAAGCCGACCTCGGCGGGCGCGTGTAGGTCCGCCCCATGCAAGCTCGACACCCGCCCGCGTTGCGGGGTCGGCCGCTTCGTTTGCTGCTGCACGCCCTCTGTCTCTGCGCGCCGTTTCGCAGGCACCAGCGCCAGGGGGTCGCTCTTGCTCTCAATTGCGCCGGGCGCTAGAGCGAGGCGGCTGAGCAGAGACGGGACGGAGCCCTCGCTGACGAGGCCCTTCTGCCGCTTCGGTGGTGTCTCTGCATCGGACGCCACCGGCGTCGTGCGCGTGCTCGACGGGGCTGTCTTCGTGCGCTGGCGGTCGCCGCGATTCGGACCCAGATGTGGCGGCAACGATCGGTCGCCGCGGGAGTCTACGGTCGCGTTGGCCATTGGACCACTCGTTCGGGTTGGCGAAGGGGCAGGCCGGCCGAGTTCGGAGTCCAGTTTGCGCTTGATTTGGACGCGTCCGCCGCTGGGCTTGTTGTTGCTGAACGTACCTTTTCCTACGTTACTTGGACCAGGAGTGGCGGGTCTTGGCGTGGCCGGCGTCGAAGGACCGGGTGTGCTCTGTAACATTGGCTGCTCAAAGAGAGAAGAGAAAATGGTTGGATAATGCAGGGGTAAGCGAAGAACGGTCCATTGCGAACCCTGATAAGGCTTTGCACTTCTTCTGCTGCTTCCTTGTTCATCTGTAAAGTTTCATGGCTTGATGATGTATCGAGTAGTGACTGGAAGGTCGCCAGGAGGTCTGTGGATGGTCTCCACTGTCTGGAATCGAACCTCTACGATTCGACAATGCTTTATCAGAAATGGTGTTGGAGGCACGAATTCCGTGTCACTCACTAGCTTGCAGGCTTTGAGTAGGATTGCGCAAGAAGGCCAGGATTTGAGCTCTGGGTTGAGGTCAAGGAAAGTCTATATTCACGATTAGACCCCCGAAACCAAGACATGGAAGAAGGACGCACCGCGTACAGAAACCCGGAGCCATTCACAGTGGACGTGATTATCTGTGTGCGCTCATCGGAGCCCGCCACGTTTTCTAGTAGCAGCTTCAACCCATCAGCGACGTGCCTGATGACAATGCACTGAGCATCGTCGACCAGGCTTTGCTGAGCTGCCTTGGACACGAAATTTGTGAGATAAAACCGCAAGAAAGTTGCCGCTTGTCCGAGACCCTTTTGAAGAAGTTCGTTGGCCAAGTCTAGATATATCCGAGTACGAGGCAGCGATGTCCGTCCACCAGCTGGCGGAGTTTCGGCTTTCCACGAGGTTTTTGCCGCTTCAAGTATCACTTCCATCAAGACCGTGCTTTGCTTTGAGGCCCGCGAGAATGATGGTAGGGGTATTAAGAGCTCCTTGACCACAGTTTCGACCTCATGGGGTGGCAAAAGTGGAATAACCTGGAAGGCGCGTAAGATATGCATGACGTGTAACGACAGAGCACACACCTGAAGCAAAGCTTCTGCGAGAGCATTCTCTGCTTCGCCGTCGATAGCTGGCGCATGCGGGTTGATAATATGTCGTTTGCCTCTGCCCGTCAAGAAGTTGAGTACTAGCACTCTGAGGCGATCACGCGTTCCTTGATCATCTGCTTCTAATGGCTCCTCAGGCGGTACAATCTGGTCACGTAAAACGTTCAGAGTAGCAAGGGTATCCATGTCGAGGTGTTCGTTCAGCTGCTGCTCAACGACTTCGACTTCTTCAGGTTCATCTACGCGCCACGATCAGTCCAGTAGCTCAGCTTGAAGCCGAACGCGAAGCATCCGTAGAAAGAGGTTGAAGCAAGGATAGTTCTCTGCCAGTCCGATAAGAGCAAGGGGGTTATATGGAAACTCACCACTCTGGAGTAGCTGCACGAGCACGTCCGCGTTACGTTTCACCCATTTTCGTAGCTCCTTCGATACGGCGGTAATTGCGCGATACCCTTCTTTTCGAACCTAGTCTCATGTCAAAGGGGTTCAAAGCATGTCTCAAATCTAGGCACCTTCTGGTCTGAATCCTCGCATAGATCGTACACCGCGTTAATAGCATCATCCTCTAGTTCGGGGAAATCCTTAATGTAGAGCTTGATGTTCTGCGCCGCAATAGTCTTCAGCTGGGAGTGTGGAGAGTGTGTCAGTTCTATCAGCCGCTTCAACGTGTCTTTTTGCTGCAACATAGGAATCGTAGTCAGCGCAGGCCGGAGAACACGAACCAATTGCTCACCTGTGCAATGACGGCCGAAGTTCGAACTTGACCCCTTCGAGCCCGCTGAAGCTGAGACAGTATTTCGGAGACCTGTTGCTTCTCTGGCTTGTCTCCCATATTGCAGTGACGAAACGAATATTGTGAAGAGGATAAGAGTAAGCAAGCGGTCCTGGACCTGGCTGTGGCGGAAAGGTGCAAGCCACGGCGCTTCGAAAACTCGAATATGGGCGTGCCCAAACACATGTAAACATGATCCGCTAGGGGCGATAATATCTTTTACTGTGTCTCTGACGACGACGCGTGAAAGTCGTTTACTAGATGATGTGCACGCATCATGTTATCCTTCTATGTACAGGTTTTAAATTCTCTACAAATGCGGCTTTTCATTATTAAACAGATGATTTACACTTTATTCAGAAATTAGTACAACCCCACGTACTTAGTAGTATCGTGGTTGAGCTGATCGGATAGTCAGTTCACTCTTAGTCCTACGCTACATACAAATTCTGTGAAGTACCTGTGTCCGAAATGGAGAATTTAAACGACAGTGTTGCGATTTAAAACATGTGGTGATGTGTATTCCGCAAAGCTGCAAAGTGTTACCGATATATGATCGAATTGCACGTCACTCAGCACCAATAGTCTGACCTTTAGTTAAAGTTCGAAGTTACGGGCGCCGAAAATGTGAGCGCCGCTTTTCACAGCCTCCGTCAGGGCAAATAACGTAAATGAAACCGGCTTAGACTTGACATGATATAGACATCGTACTTCACTTTCGACTCTCACATGGGCACCCTATGTCCTCTGTGGTCTGGAAACCTTGAAGCTGTTAGGCTGTGCTCATCAGTCGTGTTTCCGAAAGGGGAGTCAGATGGCAGTTTTCCAAGAAGGCAGTGGTGACCTGTACATGTCACCGCTGCTTCGCCGCAGTGCTCCGCCTAACTAATGCCAACATACCATCTACTTACTTGACTAAATCCGTCAATGTTTCATACTGGACTCGGATAACGCATAATGAAGATACTAGAGCAAATACGACACGCTGATACAGTATACTAAGTGCTAGGATCCCAACGCCTAATCCGCTAAAGAGCGTCTCACGTAATATTTGAATGTGGCTATGATACTTACGCGGCTTCGAAGTATCCTTCAGCTTGTGGCGATGAATGTGTGGCGTCGTTATGAAAGCTTATAGCCTAGTAGTACAAGGTTTGAATGAGCCCGCACATATATCTTGCTGCAGTTTCAAATTAGCAGATATATATTAGGCAAAGCGAGGACAGGATCAAAATACAGGATTTTTCCCCTGCGGTAGCGACATACAAGAATGTCCTTACCTGGAAGAGGCGATAGCAAGCTATCTCAAAATACTCAGGCTCCCAATGAGTCCCTCGAATATTCCTCCAACAGCCCGCTTTCCCAGCAATCCACAAGCCAGTTGTCTTTGAACGATGATCAAGCGACGGCGAAGTAGGCGCATGCGAATCTTTTACATGTGCACAAGAATTTAAAGCAGTGTTTTGACCTACCAGCAATGCCACTCAAACAGACATTGGACAGTTGAAAAAAGAAGATGACGCCAGAGAGCAAGCTAGCGGCAGTGCCAGGAGGTCAGTGAGAGAGTTATGCGTACAGTACTCATAGTGCCGCATGCTTATTCACTTACTATAGAGCAGACTCCCCGGAAGGGGGCTTGCGTGTCCACTTTACGAGCACAGTGAAGGAAAAGCTTGATGAGAGGGAGCTACAGGATCATGAGAAGATAGTCAAAAAGTTTGCACAGGCAAATTACCCCAATGCACGGAGGGTAAACGTACGGTACGTTACGTGTAACCTTTGTGGTTAGTGGATATCTTACAAGTTATGATGCAGAAAGGAAGCCCACGTGGGAGGGTCGAACCCCCTTGAACCCGAGCACATTACTGCTTCGATCAAAGGCCCTAGACTCAACAAGTCTGTGCACATCTACACGGATAGGGAATAAGTGGCTACAGGTAGCTTCGCACCAAGCTCGATGTTAAGTCGAGGGACTTCGAAAAACAAATAGTACGATATTTCTTAGACTTCTTAGTTCCAGCTTGGCTCCCTGTAGGCTGAAGATTTTACCGGAGCCTCTGCAGTAAGTATAAGTTCGCTGAGGAACTTTTGCGGTGGGCACGTGGGCCTATCGCAAGATTTCGTCGCAGTTTATTGAATGTGCCATCGGACCGTCATAATCTCACAGGAGCAGTGATCATTTCTCAACCACCTTGAGACATAATCTTGCTAAAGGACTTGAAAATAAGCCCAATGAGCATGGGAACACATCCAATGATATTTCTGGTACTCGCCGAATTTCTTTTCGTCGTGGTCTCCCACGTACGTGGACTTACTACGGACTTACGCATCGAAGAGGGCCGTGGGAACTTTGCGACCCGCACAAGCACTTGATTTTAGACCATGACCAGCTACCCAATCGTCTCCGCTCTCTTACTCGCCGTCCCCGCGCTGTTCATCTACCACCGAGTAACAGCCCAACGCACGTCTGCGACCCCAAGTCCCACCACCGAGAAACCAGAGGAGAAGCCGAAGAGTATCATGCAGCCCGCCGCTACCGACCTTGCCCCGCCCAAGGACGATCCTTTCACGCAGGAGCAGCTGAAGGAGTTTGACGGCTCCGACGTGAGCAAGCCGATATACGTCGCAATCAAAGGTGCGCTGCCCATCCCTCGAAATGGGGAGGGGACATCTGACACCGTCGCGCACATCCAGGCACTGTTTTCGACGTGACTCGCAAGCGGGACACGTACGGCAAGGGCGGGTCGTACAACCTCTTCGCGGGCAAGGATGCTTCGAAGGCACTGGGCAAGTCGAGTCTGAAAGAGGAGGACGCGTCGCCGGACTACAGCGACCTGCCCAACACCGAGAGAAAGGTGCTGGATGACTGGCATGCGTTCTTCGTGTACGCCCCTACTCTTACTTACGGTGCCTGCCGTATCGCTGACTCAGCCATGCTAGGAAACGGTACAACATTGTGGGCAAAGTCACGGACCTTCCTGCCGTGGTGGCGAATCTATAGAGAGCTCAAGAATGCGTGTATTATTAGTAGGCGGATGTCCGGATGTGCTGCTTTCCTCTCATGCCCGTCCGTCTGCATCTTCTCCCGCACAACTCCCTCACGACCTGTGACAGCGGTGAGCACACTTCAGAGTTGACATCATGCCCTAGGATTTCCATCAAGGGCCCGCACAGTAGAGCACACCTCCGGAGGAATCATCCGAGGTGCGGCTGATGCATATCCTAACGACTAAGAGGAAGACAGGATGCTATCCCCATTATTCGCTCGCAGTACCTCTTGCCTGGTGTCATGCTACGCAGTGGAGTAATTGAGGCCCGGATTCGTGGTCAATTCATGGTACCTTCGGGTTGGTGGGCGCATCCAACAGCTATCACACGCGACCCTATCCGCTCAATTTTGCTTTCTCCTAGTATCGTCATTCTCATGCTCCGTTTTGCACAGCATTGTTGGAGGTTCCACTCCGCTGCCATTCGTGTGAACTGCATCCATTATCAGACGTCGTGGTGCATAGAACATGACTCGCGACAGACGAATTATCAGGCGACGGTGTGGTGTCAGGCATTCCACGTCACACGTCCCGCGCAATGATAGATCGGGTGCTCTACTCTCGCCGTACGTCTGAATGGTGTGCTTGTACGCTGATCGCCCCGACACGAATTTCCCAATCGTTCTAGTTACAGCCTTACATGGCTGCGACATGTTATTGACATGAGAGCCAGTTATGGATACACCATGTCAGACCACGCGGACAGAATACTTTGGTGTGTCTCCTGAGCAGGGGTACCTTTCCCGTTGATTTGAACTTTGTGCACAGGTCAAGGTTCACCCGACTGCCACGTACTACCATCATGCCACTACATCACTTCAGAACCGTTCGACCGTCGACCTCTCGGGGCACAAACTTCCTCTTCCATCTTCTCTATCTTTACGCATGCACGGAGTCACTGGTGCGACGTCCGGATGCCTGGTCACTCGAACCTTATAAGCGATAAGTACCGCCGTATCCAGCTGTGACTCGCTGATGCATTTCCTCGTCATGCAAAGCGGAGTTGAAGAACGTTTTGCGCGGCCACTGCCAAGCCGACGACTACATGTTTCGGAGCCGCCACTCGCAAGATGCGCCCGTTATACTCCCTGCCGATCGCATCGTGGGCTTTGTTCCTAGATCTGTGTCTTCTGCCCAAGCTGCTGCGTTCGTTCTATCGATGCCGAGTTTCCATCTGCGCCGCTGGCCGCCCGCAGCAGTCTGGCTCGGTCCAGGTCGCAAGTGTGCACCACGCTTCCTTTCTTCTGCGAGCTCCGGCTCCCGACCCGCTTCCAGTTTGTCGTCCGGACCTTTCGCCGCCTACGAACGCCCAACAAACATGCCCAAAAGTCGGAATGTGCAAATGATCCCGATGGCGTTTTTCGATACAGTTCTGCTGAAGGTTAATTTCTCGCTATTCCGCCGTGGACCCTTTCCGGCGATCTACTATGGCCATCTCGAGCATTCGTGGCAAGCAAGCGAAGCCTGTGCTACTGCCGCTCGTCGATGCTGCAGAAAGACACTGCTGCTTGCGTTCTCCTCGTCGTGGCCCTCCGCTGATCGTTTTCCACCAAGGGTCCCCTCGGACCGTCGGTGCGCCAGCGTTCTGCCCCAGGCTCGCCCTAACCTTTTGTCGCCACTAGCGTGCTCCTCTGTGGCGTCCGGCGCACGCGTTCTCAGTCTCCGACGATACCCAGGACTTGTTTTGTCTGAAGCCCACCGCGTGGACACCCCGGTGCTGGTCCGAAATTCCGACCATAATGACGAGGGCTTCAGGCATGCATGTCTCGCGGCGGGTCCGCCCGTGGCTCTCCAGATGGCTGGCCGGCCATTCCGCCGCTGAGGACCGTTCGTTCGCTCGCGGACCGGGGCGCAAGGCGTGCTGCGGCGCTGCCAGTGTCTCATCGCGGAGAAGGGATGCTTCTCGTCCATCGTTCTGCATCCCTATGCGGCGACCGTACCGCCTCGGTACACGTCCAGACCAAGCTCGCTGCCTAGAGTCCACAGAGTTTTTCTTTCTATTTATTTCTTATTGCATGATCCAGCCCGAGATGGAGTGGTTGTGGGACACGCGCGCTCGCGCTACGACGCCACACGAGTCTTTGCGGACTAGTGCACCTAGACCAGGCCCTCGGCTTAGGGTCTACGACGACGTTTTCAGTGTCTATTGGCGGTGCTTCTGGGGTGGGCCTGCTACGAACGACGCGATATTTCTTGGTGACTAGAAGACCCACGCCTGCCAAGGGTCCACGAAGTCTTGTACACGCGATCCGCCCGGACTCCAGGGCGTAGGATGCTGCTCCTGGACTGCCCCTCGATATCCTATGCCGACCGGGGCGACCGAGAAGATTCAGGGGGACTCTGGCCAAGCGGCGACCTAGGGTCTGCGGCGGTCTGTCAGCCACGGATGCTGTGTCAGACACATCGCGGGCTGCAAGGGATGCACGCAGGCTTCTCAGGTCGGTAGGCGTGCTTTGCTGGAGTATCCGACGCAGCCGTGGGCTAATGTGATTCTACATACATACAGGTTTAGCGGACAAATCGTACTATCCACTGCCTTACGGACCGGTCAATGAGTCCTCACCGCGCCGTCGTCAAAATCGACGTAACATATTGATTGTCAGTATTCCGAGCATGGACTCACAGTCGATTGTTCTCGCCACACCCTACTTACCGACCACACTTGCTATATGCGTTCAAGGTCGCGATCGGCGGCACCGTTCCACATAGGGTCCCCAGATCGTCGGGTTCTCAGGGCACAGCCTGCAGGCGTTCGACCGCAACGCGCAGCCGCTTCCATCGATATCCACGCCACCGGCGCGGCGTCCGGCCTGCCAGACCACAGGCGCATGCGTTTATGCTCCTTCCGAAAAGTCTCTCAGCAGGCGGCGACGAATGCTGATACTGTACGCGGAACGATGACATCAGCGAGTCTCGACGCGTACGCGATGGAAAAGGGGGAGTGCTGACCGCGTTTTCTCACCGGAAACCCTACTGGGTCCAGGTTCCACGTCTGGTTAATGAACCTTGGCCCGAGCGTGCCCCCCCTCGTGCTACCACGCCGGCTGGCGGCTTCTAGTCGCAGCGCAGTGAATAGCAGAAGACGGTCTGTTGGTACCTTCGACCCTTTCCGCTGCACACGTGCTTCAGTAGGCACACAGGAAGCCCTGGACTCACACACACAGGCCAAGCACCCTGATTTCCTCGCCTCGGAACTCAATCCAGCGCAACACGAACCGCCGCCAGGGATCGTCGACGCATGGGTGTGTGCACCGGGAGCCCGGTGCTCGCGCGCGCGCTCTGGGCCCGGCTGACGTCGCCAGGGCCCTCAGGCACTCTGGGCCTCACACACACGCCTGTGCGAAGGACGCCCTTGCGCCACGACGATGCCTGGTGCGGCCGTGGGTGAGAACGCCCGCGCTCGTCGCGCTCTTCGCCGCCCGCACCCCGCCCCGGCGGTGGCGCGCCGCAGCGGCGCTTGGGCGTGCGCACTTGCCCCGCGTCCGCCCGCGGGTCCTCGCCCTGCGGGGTCGCGCCTACGTGTCCCGCCACCCGCACCGCCTTGCGGGCCTCGAAATCTTTGCGGCGGGAGAGCCATGCCCCGACGCCGGTGAAGTTTGCGCGAGGTAGCATCTGCGGGGGGACGCCGGGACCGCCTTCGCCGCCTCCCGGCCGCCCCGGCTTCGGCCCTCTGTGTGATGTGTCACCATCAAAGCGAGCAACACGAACCGGCGAGGATTTCGAATAGCGCCCGACCGCACGCGTAAACGCGCCTTCTCTTTTCCACTTTCACTGCAGCGTGTGATGGTCGCGTCCCCGCTGATACAGACGGCCCTTGCACAAAGGAGCAATCAGCAGGCGACGCTCCGGCGAAAGGCAATCACGCATGCGCATCCATCTCGCCAGCGCTGCCCTGCCCCGTTCATCCCGTCCCAATAAGTGTAAGCTGCTGCCGCAAAAGGCAACTTCCCGAGGACACGTGCGCAGCGGGGGCGGGCCGCCGGCCGGACGACGGCGACGGTTCGAGCAGGAACGTCCCCAGGCGCGGTGTGGCGCCTGATCGGGCCAATACCGCCACAGTCACAATGGCCGGGCGTGCGCGCAGACTCCTATTGACGTACGAGGGGCGCTGCGAACGTAAGCCGGAGCGTGGGCTGCGCACAGAAACAGAGCCCGGGCTGCTGTCCTCGGTGACGGCGGCCGGGGCGTGACGGGGACGAGAGGCGCCGGGCGGCGGTTGAATGCATGCACACGTTGTGAGAGACGGGAGGCCAAACAAGCGTCGACCGCACAGCGTTCAAAGGGCCCCTCGCTCGCCCATTTCCTGCCTGACGCGTCGCAGCCACCACCGAGTCACCCCCAGTCGTTGCCCGCCTGCCCGTCTGCCCCGCCGCTGACAAGCGTACTTGGGTTTAGCCACCCACACCGCCTCGTCTGATACGTACGTACAGAGCCCGCAGCCCCCCAAAAGACCCGCGGTCGCTGCCTCTTCACCTGCCCATTCCGTCCACGCTCACTCCGTCGCCGCACACGCCTGCAGTTTTGGATTTGCCACCTCCCCGTACACACAACACACACCATGGACGCCATCAAATCGCTCGTCCAGCCCCTCGTCGGCGGCGGCGGCGGCTCCTCGATAGTTGACGGCGTGAAGCTCGTCGTCCTCGGCGGCACCGTCGAGACCGCCCGTAGAATGGCCAGCACCGGATGGTGAGTCCTCCTCCCACACACACGCCACCCGCTCACCCCCGCCCGTGCTCCCGCCGTGCAGGTCCCACTTCATAAACTGTACGTCGCCCCGGTTTTCTACGCGCGCGCACGCACGCTGACGTGTTGCCCAGCCTTCTTCCTGACCGCGCACTTCTCCGAGGAGGACTACCCGTACGACTGGCTGATGCTGTGGCTCTCGCGCCGGCCCGAGTGGCAGCGCTCGCGCGAGTTCGAGACGACGACGCGCACCTCGACGCCCGGCTTCGGCACGCGCGCCGGCGACAACTCCTTTGGCGACGACGACGAAGACGCGGACGACGTCCCCGGCAAGGTCCGCACCCGCGTCGTCTTCCAGCCCACCGCCAACACCACCCACACCATCTACTACCGCGGCCACTGGCTCCGCGTCCGCCGCACCCGCAAGAGCGACGCCTACGGCGGCTCCTGCGAGGTCCTCTCCGTCTCCGTCGTCGCCCGCAACAACTCCATCCTCAAGCAGCTCGTCCTCCAGGCCAAGAAAGAGTACGAGGCCGAGGCCGTCCACCGCATCCAGATCTACTTTGCCGACTCACATGCGTGCTGGCGCTGGACCGACTCCCGCCACAAGCGGCCCATGTCCTCCATCGTGCTCAACCCGGGTGTGAAAGAGATGCTGCTCGCCGACACGAAAGATTTCCTCAAGTCTGAAAAGGTAATGTCATAAGTCCGCCCTAGTGAAGTACACGTCAAATACAACCAACTCTCCTTGCGTGCCGTAAAAAGACAGCAGTCAAAGCGGAGATGAGCTCTATTTTGATCGTTACTCTCGAATCTGTCCCTGTTCGCCCGTATCAAATGAAGAAGAGAACTGTGAGCTGACACACCCCCTTCCGCCCATACAGTGGTACGCCGACCGCGGCATCCCGTTCCGCCGGGGCTACCTTTTGCACGGCGTGCCCGGCTCAGGAAAGAGCTCGCTCATCCACGCAATCGCGGGCGAGCTCATGCTCGACATCTACGTCGTCTCCCTCTCGTCGTCGTGGGTCAGCGACAGCACCCTCACGACGCTCATGGGGCGCGTCCCCGCACGCTGCATCGTCCTCCTCGAGGACCTCGACGCCGCCTTCACCCGCAGCACGTCGCGCGACGACGAGGCCACGGGAAGCCCCGAGACAAAAGCCACAGGCACGACCGAGAGCACCGACTCGCACTCGCGCAGCCGCCGCCACAAGAACGACCATCTGACCGAAGTCAACACGCTCAGCCTCAGCGGGCTGCTGAACGCGCTCGACGGCGTCGCTGCCAGCGAGGGCCGCATATTATTCGCGTAAGTCATATGTCGCACACGCACCACCGCACGTCGAGTCTGACGCCCTGCCCGTCCCCCTCTTCTGCCCGTCCCTTCCCCGTCTCCGCAGCACAACGAACCATCTCGAGCGCCTCGACCCCGCGCTCTCGCGCCCGGGGCGCATGGACGTCTGGGTCGAGTTCCGCAACGCGTCCAAGTGGCAGGCCGAGCTGCTCTTCCGCAACTTCTTCCCGTCGACCGACGACGACGGCGACGACATCTCCGAGGCGGACCTCGAGGGCGTCGAGCTCCCGACGACGCCGGAGCCGCCCGCGTCGCCCTCTGCCGAGTCTGCGGCGTCCGGCGGGTCGACCTTCTCGTCGCTGCTGTCCGCGCTCACGACCCCGTCCGTGTCGACCGTCTCGTTCGACTCGCTGCCGAGCTCGCCGCGCGCGCTGGCGCCGAAGACGACCGCTGGTGACGCAGCGCTGCGCAACCAGGCGTACCTGCCGCCGCCCGTCGAGGAGGAGATCGCGGCGTTCAAGCACACGGCGCCGCCGCTCGACGGGGTCACGCTGTCGCGCTTTGCGAAGCTGTTTGCGGACTCGATCCCCGACGAGGAGTTCAGCGTCGCTGCGCTGCAGGGCTGTGAGTCCCGTCCCCGGCGCCGTCGCGAGCGATGCTGACCAGGCCCGCAGATTTGCTGAAGAACAAGTCGAGCCCGGAGAAGGCGGCGGGCGACGCAGCTGGGTGGGTGGTGAGCGAGCGGGAGATGAGGGAGCGGTTGAAAAAGGAACGGGAGGTCAAGGAGAAGCAGGCGGTGAGTGCCCCCCCTTTCCTCTACCCGCGCACATCGATCGCTGCAGATCATCATCGATCGCGGCATCTCCCGCGCGCGGGCCTTGCCGCATATGGAACTCATGTCTTCTGCCAGCGCGAGAAACGCCGCCTGGAGCTGCTCGAGCAGGCCGCGGAGAAGAAAAAGGCGGAGGAGGACGCAGCGAAGCTCGCCGCCGCCGCCGCGTCGGTCGTCGTTGTCTCCGCCCCCGCAGCGGCCGCGCCCACGACGCCCGCCACCCTGCCCGATGCGCCCAAGGGCGAGAACAAGGAGAACGAGCCCGCCGACGACAAGAGCGACGCGTCGTCCGAGGCGGGCAGCTCGTCGGGCACGAGCACGCCCTGCGACGAGCCCGCGCCGTGGGTCACCGTCGACGACCCGCAGTGACGTGCCCTCGCCGGGTCCCCCTCTGCCGCGCCCGTCGTCGCTGCCCGCGCGCCCGCGCGCCTCGACACCCCGCGGCNGGCGGCGGCGGCGGGCCTCCTCCAGCGCCGTGTCGGCGGCTACGCGCTCGTGCAGTTCTGGCTCGCTCACTTGTACGTCTTGCTCGGCTTCGGCTTCCTCGCGCGCACAACATGAACGACGCGCCGCGTTTGTGTCTCGTTTTCGCCCTTCCCTAGATGCCGCCACCTTTTTTTTTCGTGTTGTTCTGCTTCCGCAGCTGTATTATATTTTTTCGCTTTCCTTCTTGCTGGCCGCCCTTTTTTTTTTGGCTTCGCTGCTGCTCATTGACTCTGACTCTGCATCGTCTGCTACCTGCACTCGCTTCGTCGCCCGTTTGTCGTCACTCACAGATGTCATGTCACTTGCCTCCGGATCCTTTGTTGCTCGCGTGCGTGTCGTGCTTGGTCTGGAATATAGCTTCTTGAGCCATATCGTGGTTGTCCTCTCGGCTGCGAAGCACTCCTCGAAGATGGTACGTGGCGGAGACCAGAGCGGCCCGTGGATTACATAACATTGTGTCGCTACGTGGTGGACCCGTCTCGATAGCTCCGACGACGCCCGCGCGCAACGTTCATCACGACTTGCACTCAACCATCGCCCAAGGCCCTGTTGAAGCTAAAGCTGGGCTTTGATACTCCGCGCTGGGTCTGGCCTCGTGAGTCGCTCGTCTCGCACGTCCGCCACCGCTCGCCATGCAGCAAGTATCTACGCAGGGCGTGGTGACACCGGACGCATAAGAGAAACCCCCGTGGTGAGCATCGTCCTTGGAACCCGCATTCTGGGCTCGTCGTAATCTTCGCCATACTGTGCAGCCGGCCACGAGAGGCGCCGCTTCTCCTCGCAGTCTGATGCAACAGCGGCTTCAGCTGCTGTCCACCCAGCGCATGGACGCGACCCTGCGAAATCAAGACCGCCTCGCCGGCAGAAAATCGAGCGGGTATCCCTGCAGCGGCTCCCTCGCGGAGCGACGGCGTCACTTGGACTTTGGACAGCGGCTCCGAGCCTCACACACCGAGCTCGCCCCTGGAATGGCCTGGCTGTGTTGCGCCCCGCGTCCACGGCGTGACCTGGTTTCCCGCCGGTGCGACGTGGAGGCGGAGCACGCTCAGCTCAGCGTGACTAGCAACGACACAGACTCTACCGAGAGCATGAGCTCTGCGTCTCGGGATAGTCAAGCTCTGGCCGCGTCCGATAGCAAGAATGGCGGACCGATCGGTGAGCTGGTATGATTGGCACCGGAGAACTATGTTGTCCGAGAGCTAGGCTCATTCTTGCAGACGTCTGTAGCATATAGAAGCAGCTGTGATATTCTATTCTATGCGGCGCGGCATGTAGAGGTGTATGTACAACAAATGAATTTGCGAGTGGCATTTCAACGGACCCTGAGGGCAAAGGTGGGCAACAGAGGTAGCATGAGGAGAATTTACTGGTGGTAGTACAGAGAACAGAAGAGAGATAGCCATTTGCATATACCTGATGCCGAATGTATACTTCATACCGAAGTCAGCCGCGATGTGCTCTGAAGCCCTTGGACATGGCATCTTCTGGCCTTTTGCCATGGTTCCGGGTGAGCCATGACGGCAGGCTCAACTCGGTTGCGCTGCGGTGGTCGGTTTTGTGGTGTGCTCGCCCTCGGGGGCGGCGCTCGGATGGGCAGGCTTTCTGTTGCGACGCGTCGTCAGTGGACTCGGGCTGAAGTCGCTAAACTGGCGTGCACGGTCTTACCTTACTTCATTGGCAGTCGAGCTGTGGTCCATCCAGGCCGTGTCGTCCATTCTTGCCGAATTGCACGACTTGAATGTGTGAGGTACGATCTACGAGAGGCACGTAGATCAGCGAGGCTATCCGTGAAGAGGGTGACGGTGCAGAACCTGCATGGAGGATACTGGTCAGCTTGAGGATGATGACCCGGGCCCAGAACGCAGACCTTGAGTACCCTCAGTTCACTTGTGTCACATCGATGGCTCGTCTCGGAATATATTCGAGTTCACAGCCGATCGCGGTATCAGTCAAAGTCCGAAGCAATGCTCACAGATGACCATCTACTGCGCCTTCAGAATCAGATGCTCTGAATCACCCGACGCACTCCATCTCAAGGACGGCACTCAAAGATCTAGAAATGGCCTCGCAGAGTTCTCGAGACCGAGTAGCCAATCTCTTCCATGACCTCCAGCGCAACCGTCTATTTCAACAGATGTTCGACAGATAGGGGCAATACTTACGTCAATATTAAACCTATACATGTGACTTCGCGCTCGGCTGCCTGGCTGCTATGGCATGTAAGATGCGAGGCATTGAGGCATGGACATACATTACTGCCGCAGGGCTGGAACTCTAGCGTTACTTGACGGGATGTCTATGAGGAGTGGTTGATACATACTATCCGAGATAACGAGGATCAGCGAGCGCGTGTATCAATGTTGAATTCACGTCGCGCGGACGGGACACCGATGTGTGCAGTCAGCCATACCTAAGCACGCCACGGTCCTGCAACCCTCAAGAGACAGGTTCTACGGCGAGATACTCCCCGGCTTCTATGACCAATCCACTCCAATTAGCAGACATCATACACTAGATGAAATGTACGTGAGATACAGTTCAATGTGAAGTAGTACATACCTTCACATTCGCGCGCGAAATGGTTCAGGCACGACAGTCGGCAACTTTGCAAGGAGATGACCGTGAGACCAGTTGTAAAGGGTCGAGGGAAGGTGATGGTACGGGAAGTCCGACGAAACAATGGCAAAAGGATGAAGAATTTGAGGGTGAGGACCAAGGTTTAATAGAAGTGCAGTTCTTCATAAGCGTCCCGGAATATCCACGGGGTGCTGGTGTTACAAGATCTGCAACGGGTAGCATCCTGTAGGTCACATTCAGACGACGTACAAGGGTGGTAGGTCGGGTGTTGTACGATAGTGGAAAGCAGAGATTTCATTGGAAGGGGTATGTAACCGATACGTCCAGTCTCTACAGACCCATCTAGGCACATTTATCCTCAAATTAAATGGAAAGCGTACGGGTTCACTCGTGCCGGCCTATTCTAGTAGGCCATCGCGGACGAGTTTGTCACGGTAGAGAGCAAGCCGTCTTGAGCGCTAACAGCGAGCAGCGATCGGGGGCAGCGCCGTGCGTAGGACCCGTGAGACCCCGAATCGTCGGCCCCGGAGAGGCGGCGGCTGCTCCGAGGTATTGCTCCTACTACCAATGGTTTCATCGCAGTGCCTGAGCCCGCATCTCTTGCAAGACGAGTAGTAATTTCTTCCTCATCTGTGCCCACGGGTGGGATGTTACCCACACCAATTGAATCTTTAAGACGCGGTTCGAAGGCTCGCCGAATCTAAAGCCTCAGCGACGTTAAGAAGAACTGTGTAGGTCGGTGTAGAAATCGAACGAAATCCTAGAGGTCTGTGGTTAAGCCTTTTCATTACATTCCGCTGACGGACATGAATCATGAAGCAATTAATGAGGATCAGAGACTCACCATCCAGAAGAACTAGTAGCCTCGAACGTGTCACTTGAATCGTGCACTTCTCGGTCGGCGCGCAAAGGTTTTGTGACCGAGGTGGATCGCGTTGGCTACATGAGCTATGACGCATATGATACTGCGTGCGCTAATGATGCGACGCCTGAGCCATCTGCCTTTTGGAAACTGTTGAGTTGGAGGCAACATTGATATTGGCATTGTACCTCTTTGACAAGGAGGTGCAAGAGCGGGCCCATCGCGCCTGTAAAAGGCAACAATGGACCCCGCCGATGCGTAGGACGCGAGTTGCATTGTCAGGGACTAGTTCGCAGCGGCGCGGCGGAGCGACCCTGACCGCTCCACGCCTCGCGGTCCCCTCGTTGACACGACTCTGTGCGGCGCACGATTGGAGGCTACCACTAATTGATTTACCAAATGTAAGGTTAGCTCTTGTCACTAGCCTCCTAATTTACCACCAAAGACAGCAGTAGACACAGCGCAATCTCAACGTTGCCATCCTTTGCATATCGCAATGTGACCATGACCAGGCTAGCCATTCGTGCATCATTTCTCACAGTAAAAGGGATCTGACAGCCCGCGGTGCCCCTAGCGCACGACTGTCGCTCAAGGTCAGTTCAAATTGTCAACACAACTTACAAGTCATGCGTAATGGTCTCGCACTGCCAAAATGGCCCTGAGGTTTTTCGCCATTTGCGCAACCGTTGAACGAGCAAACGACAGGCGCGTCTCCAGCTCGGGGTGACTAGCTTGAACAACGTTCAACGCCACGGGGTGCGCGTCTCGGTCTGACCTTCTGACCACTCCCGATAACGCGAACACGCGGGGTGAGCCGATTCAGAGGAGGACTCGAACTGACACGAAGACGCAGGACGCAGTAATGCGGCGATGCTACCCAAGGAGTTGAGACAAGCTCGCACGTTCATAGCCAAGCGCGTGTGACGAGTACCGGCGAGCTGTGATGCATGGGTTCCACGCCGCATTCTACCGGACTGATGTAACTTAGTGGACGAAAGGAACTGCGACATTTCCGGCATTTACAAATTACAAGTTCACGGATTACAAGGGCCTGGAGGATTGGAAGCTTCCGACGGCGCGACCTAGAAGTACATACATGAGAGTCGGCGAAGCAAAGGTTATTTCGATGCACAGAGACAGCACATGGTTCATCAGGGAATTGGGGGCATTGGTAGTAGTACAGAGAGTAAAAGAGGGCGAGACATCTCCGCTTGACACGAAGACGCGTTGATGTTAGAAATCACTTCGAGTAGACCACGACGGGGGCCTTGGTCTTGGGCGGGGTGGGGTCACCGTGCTCGCCCTCGGGTCCGGGACGCGGATGCGCAGGCTGCCTATGGGGACATATCGTCAGCAGACTCGGGGTGAGACCGACGAGCTGTAGTATGTGGTCCTACCTCACTTTGTTGAACTCCAAGGTGTTGCTCGCGAACGACATGCTATCCATTCCGGTCGGAGTGTGTGATAGTGTACGATCTGCGGTCGACGGGAGATCTACTTATCAGCGAGTCTGTTCGTGGAGGGAGTGAGAGCAGCGGTCACAAGTACTTACGGGGGATGTAGGTGCTCGGGGCTGATGAACAAGGTGCAAGTTGAGTCGCACTTAAATACCTACCATCACAGCCAGGGCACGCCTTGGAATGCCTTTGATTTCACAGGCTACAATGGGATCAGTCATATGCCGACTAGATTGAGGAGAACCATAATGAGCGCCTTCGGAATCAGGTGTCCGTATCGCACACCCAACATATCGACCATCTCAGCACGTCTCTCCAAGATGGTCTCCATACAGATTCAAGGTCTGAGAAAAGCCCCCACTGGACTCTCGTGAGACGCCGACATGGGTATTGGCCTCTCTTCCAGGGCACGTCCTGGTTCCGACTGGTCCAGCATACGGCTTCGATGTATCGAAGTGTGGTACTTACGTTGAGATAGTACCTGTGCGAGAGGTCCACCCCCGGAGACAATATTGCTACTACCGTCCAGCGGGGAACAGGTCAACTAACAGAACAACTATTAGAGGAGTTCGATAAGAGGAACGGCCAAAGCCTGAAGCGTACGCATACCATGAGAAGCGATAGTTGATGTCATCGAGCTCAGCGCCTAGCCCATGATGCTGTTGATACGGTTATGGGAGTCGATCGCTCTCATTACCCGGTTAAGCCTGTCCTCGAGAGATTGCGCGTCGAGGCCGGTCGCGAACTGTATGTCAGTATCAAGCGCGTTGCCGCAGTTCTCGCTACCCTTCTGAGCCTCTAAATCTAGAGAAGTGACGAAGAACGGAGGAATCGACCACACTGGTTTCAGACCGCAGTGCCACCGGGACATCGACTCGCACTGCATCTGGTCGACAGAGACATGACGAGTATCAGTCACAGAGCACGATAGTCGGCAGGCGCAAATAGTCCCAAAGGGGACCTCCACTGTTTTCCATCTTCAGGACGAGTCCGCGCGTAATGATGTAAGACGGAGCCTGTGTACGTCGCTTGTAGGTCATGTTAATGTGTTCTATGGCGTCCGTTCAATCGTATCCCATGTACAGGCTTCTAGGCTACAGTGCTACGACGGTGAGATGCGTGTGGGGTAGACTTCAGGGCAGAACGACGCGTACCTTGTTCACGCACGGGTGGTCGCAGGGACAATGTTCTGCAAGTGTTTTTTCGACTTCGCGCTCGAGCCGTGCCTGGAGAATCTATCTGGTTCACCATCTCCTTTGCAGGCTAGGTACATGTCCCACACACCGCACGGGGTTCAGAATGGCAGTTCATTACTGCTATGATACGTCCCCTGCTTGACGCCTGTTGATCCAAACCGCAGCCGCACGCAGCGACTTGGTGGGCAAAAAGTCGTACCGGCTGCCTCAAGGCCTCGCTACACTGTTCAATACTTTAGAAAGCGCTCCCCCAGGTGTTATTGAAGTCTCAGCGGAAGGGCAGCGCGGCGAACTTACCAAATCAACGTGGTACCCGCGTTGCCTGAAAGACGATAGCGAAGAACTTGCAGACTAAGGTTTCCTCACAGGCATCTCATACTACGAGCGTCCTAGGCAGTCGCGTGGCGTTGACGCTGTGAGCGTCCCGGCCGCCGGATGACATCCCATAGGTCAGATTCAAACGACATGAAAAAGCGGCGGGTCGAAGATGATGCGAGTCCACGGTTCATGGGAAGGATGTGAAGGCAGGGAAACACCCAAAGTTACGGTCAGTCTTCACGGGTCCATTTGCGCGCGATTGTCCTGGCAGATCCAGCTCACAAGCTCTTGATATCGCATGGAGCGCGGCACGAGTAGTTACAGGCCAGAATTTGGAAAGCGGGTCATGCGAGTTGCATATATGGTGTATGAAAGCGGAGGTTGGGATGAGACGCAGGGCCAGGCCGTCACGACATAGCATCGAGGGGTAACAAGTGATGAGCAGCCTACCGATCGTGGGTATAGATATGATGAGCTCCAAGATCCTGATTTCCCTCCTTGAAAGTCACAGTGATGTGTTCGGCTTCGGTCGCGACGGTGCCGCCCGCATGCGCGGGTTTTCTAAGGAAGGGGTGCTCTACTCAGCATACGCAATGACAGTGGCGCTTTTAGGCCCACCTGATTCTGGCCTTGGTGGCATGAGGCACTTGTTCCTGCCCATACATGCGAACTTTGTCCTCGTGCCATTTCTTCACGTTGATGCCTTGGAAGCGCTGTTGACCAGCCATTTTCTCCACCTCCTCCTCTGCAGGAGAAGTCCACTTGATATTAAGACCATTTGGGTCGGACTCCGAGTTCGCCATGTATGAACTGTATATACAAAGGCTAAGAGCCTCCAAACTACATAGTGATAAGACGCACTCACGAGACTGAGGTTGAGTTGGGTTTCTTATGACGGAATCTGCAGACGGCTGTGAGCTATATACGGGGAGCAAGCTTTAAAGGGGTCCCTACCGCCAGCAGACCAGATGTCCTTCATTGGGTTCATGAAAGTGACTGCGGCCTGCCTCCGCTACTCTAGCTTCCGTCGTATCTGGTTGACGATAGAGAAGTTTCTTCGCGAAGCCTGCAAGCGCGAGCCTCTTCAAAACAAGTTCAAGGTAGAAACCAGGATGCTCACTTCAGAGAGAAGGCCCCGAGACATCATAGTACGGGGAAAAGGTCATCACCGATGTGATCGCTTGAACGGCATCGCAGGAAAACGGGAACCAGAGTCTAAGCGCTATTCTGCTGCCTAGGTTCGTCAGATCCTGCGATTTCCCTTGGTAGGATGAACTTACCGTGGATTGAGTTGCGCCAGCCTGTGTCCCAAACCCGGGTTTACGTTTCAAGATATGGTACATGCGCTGTGTCGGTCCATCCGGCCTTGAGAAGCGTCTGTACACGCAAAGAATTAGCTTGTGTACGATTCGTGATGAGATAGTGGGCTGGGCTTCTGACCCATACACCACCGTGTAGTGCACCTTCCACAGAATCGAGAAAGCCTCGATGGTCGTTGAGGACAAGGTCTGAAGCGCTCATGGTGCCCGGGGTGCAAAGCGGTTACTGTTGGCTTTGTAAGCGCTTAGGTGCTAAGCTCGGAGTCGGTAAGAGAACATGATTACTGTGCTCTTTATGATTCAAGACATTTACCCTGCAAACGAGAGCTGGCGTCGTACATGTATGGAATTTAGAGAGCATGACTGCTCCGCTCGACGATCGAGAGTTCGTTGGCTTGTACTATCGCTTAGCCGATACTAATTTCTTCGGCTCACGCCGGTACATAAAATCTCTGTGATCTTCCAGAAGGACTGTATATAGTATGGATCAAGAGAGAATAAAATACGAAATCATGATGGGAGGGTGCCAGTGGAGCATGAGACCCCGGATACCTCGAACCGTCAACAAGAAGCACTGGCAGGAGTAGGATGAGTTTGGTGTGCTACCTTTCAAACATCCACATTTTCCTGGTACCATATTTCACAAGTGAGGATACGTCGCTGCGGCTTAGACATATTCCGTAAGGAAATAGACTTGGACTTATGAACTGAACGTGCGGACTTCAAGGATGGCGTCATAATCCTCAACGACTCTACTCTATACGCCTTCTGCTAAATAAATATGTCGGTTTGTGTGAGCATTTTTTTATGGAGGGTGTGACGAAGTTCGAGAAGCGTGTCGGATTGAGAGGCTTATAGTCTGGATTCGCAAATTTATTCCGGATAATGTCTATCAGGGCTCGCATCCACGTTAATGCTTATACACTAGAAAATAGTAGCCGACGCCAAACAAGCGAATGAGATACTCGTCTCTATTCAAGCCGTGAAAGAATACTCTCATCCCTAGCGCCCATACAAATACAACCAAACTGTCTAACCGCCCTGGTCATATTTTGTTGCTGAAGAATTCGTCACATGCAACGTACTGTTCTTCCCCAAGCTTCCTCGACAGAGCGAGAGCTCCAAATCCAGAGCTTCAATGAATTGCGCCACCCGTCTCAATAGCGCTATGGCCTGGATTCTAGTACCTTTTTTCTGGCACGTAACCCACCGCACCTTGAGTTGTGAGACACTCGTGGGCGAACGAAGTCGCAGTCACCATCGTTCGCTGGTCTCGTAGGGAACTTTACCTCCGTTTGCATCTGCATCAGTACTATCACCAGTGAGTCTAGCCAACCAAGTGTTCATGCAAATACTATTACTAGGGGCCGCCGAAGCCGACGTGGCGAGTCTCCTGATCCCGGAATTTCGGCTCGCTCTCTCCTCTGAGAGGCCTGCATTGGGTAATCAGCGTGTGAGGAGACCACACTATCTACACGCATTGCCTCCTTGACTTTAAGGCGCTCTGGGAGCGGGATCATCCGTCTGTAATAGGTAGGATTGTGCCTTGTCAGCGTGTACAGGGCAATATTTATGTCATTTCTAGCTATCTGTTCGCAATGTTGACTCATGAGACAGCTTCGTGTCACCTGGCTGGGTCCGTCGAGAGACCCTGTCAATTCTGTATCCCGCAGTTCCCACTCTCCGAGGAACCTATATCTGGTATGTGACCCACGATCAATTCATTGCAGAAGCTTCGATGCATGTCTCTTCAGCTATCTAGAGGCCCTACGCCATATGCCATTTGCCCGGAGTAGCACACAGTACTGCTACCTTCGCCTGCAAATTTCAAGCTGTCCGCTCAACAACACTCTATCGGCCTCATGCTAGTGGTTCTTTGCCAGGTCAAGTAAGACCCAGCACAAATGACACGCGCGGTCTTGGCAGCCCAGTGCCTTAGTCTTCTCCTTAGCATGTCTCCCCCTCGTTAGATAACATGTCAAAATAACGGCATACCGCATGTTCCCAGCTGGTATGACAGTAATACTTCATAGGATTTGTACGCCCAACTTGAAGCCAGCGTGATCGGCAGCAACGTTCAGTATACCGCCGCTCACGAGGTCTGGCTCCAGAGCTGGTGTAACGCCGGCATTATCGACCTTCTAGCCGCGACCAACGCCGCGGGCCGCGGCCCTCGCATGGGTGGAGTCAAGAGAAGAGGAGTCACTTAACGTCGTAACGATGCGATGCAACCCTGGGAGTCGGGGGTGCTCACGCGCACACCACAGGTTTGTGTGGCGACTGTTGCCGGCAATTCTAGTGACTTCATTGTCTTGTTGAACACATCTGATTTGATGTAGCCCCGACGAGGACAGCTGCGGTATTTGAATATTCGTTTGTGACTCGTCGCGGCCACTACCTTCAAGTTGTAAAAATGCTTAGCGACGACTTGCTACTACTCGGTATAAACGTGATGAGTTCCGAGTTTCTGGTTACTCTTCTCAAACGTAACCGTGATGTGCTCGCGCTCAGTGGGTACGGTACCAGCTCTATGAGCCTGTCCCCTAATGTACACATCAACATGAATAATATTCAAATTACCGAATAGACTCTCATCCTTACCTGATTCTTGCAACATTTGCTTCGGGCACATACACTTCTGCATATTCACGAACTTTATTCACGAAGGTGCCATCGCACAACGGCATAACGGCTCTTCTCCTGCTTCCTGTTTAGAGCGCCACAAATCGGTTCCTAGATAACGAACACACCAGAAGAGCATTTGTTCAACTTGGGGCCTCGTGTCAATAGGGCTGCACGGCTTAATGGAGTGTATTATGGCATCGTGCTCCCCAAAAGCAGTTCTAGGTTTTGAGGCAGGAATTGGTTCGCTACTAGGGACCAGATCTGAGAGGAGCGGAAAATTACGAAGCGATCTTTGCAGATATGAAATATACGACTTGGCTAGTACTAGGGCTGGCAGGATCAAACCTTTATTTTCAGCGGCGGTAAAATTCGACCACGTAACTGTTACGAACTGTCAGTAAACTCCGAGTCACGAGCTGTCAAGTATACGAATAAAAGTTGTCTACATTCTTTCTTAACGCGTAGTTCACGATAATTCTGTCCAGAAACCTCCGTGGGAAGGGGCGCAAACACTCGAACATGACAGTACTTTCCGATGCCAAGAACTGGAGGACTTTCCCATCTTGTTTTCCTTTGTAAATGGAAGCCAGACACCCACGCTTGTCATCATCCTTGATATCCAATTGACACCGAAACAGGGCCATAAATGCGGCAGTCTGCACTCCTCGGAAACTGTCTACGAAGATACAACAGTAGGTCAGAAACTGATGTGATGGTGATCCATGTGTCACTGTAGCGGCGCCGCCTCAGATAGAGTAGGTAATTCTGCATTGCTCATCATTGGCTCATCACGTACATACCCGGGTAACGTACCTAGGACATTCAGACCCAATTTTTAAACTCCCACGGACTGTAGGCTGAGGCTCAGCCTGCACGTTCGCAGTGGTAGTGCGAGCCTTTCCCAAAGCCTGCGTTGTTTGAGAAGTCGCATCAGTGAGGAGTGTAGTAGAGATAAAATCGGTCGTCAAAAACGGGCGACTCCTGCTATTATGATAGAAAATTGCCCTGACCGAGAAGAACCCTGATAAACACTGGGAGCCGCGTAACCTTTGGTGCGACGAGATATATGCCCATTGGAGCGTACACCACACCGTTTCCTGTTCCGCAGGAGGACATTCACAGCCTATGTGGGATGTGATGGTAGATTTCAGAAGGACGCAGGTTTGTGGATAGCTTTGTAGACTTTCCTCACCTCGTGAATCTATAATAACCTGATGCTGCGCCACAGTATTCGGATATTTGAGCCATCCCGTGTAGTACAACATGTAGGCCATTTACCACCGTACGCCCCGCACTTCGATGAGGAGGACGGGACAAGCGTCATATATAGGGCGTTCTACTTCTAGGCAAATATTCGAAGGCATTGTCTGTCGGGAGAGCATGTGCTTTTGTCTCTCTAATGACAGCAACGGCCCACGACTCGGAACGCTTTGAGCATAAGATCGTCGATGTTACGTAATATTTAAGCGACATTTGACTGGGCATAATAATTAATTAACTTTAAAGACGCTTCAAATTAACGCTCCCAAAGACACGGATATTCAATAGGCTCCAGGCTCCCTGGACACATAAAACGTCCCACATTCACAGCTTGCGATGCGTATCCACCCGCCATTCCGTAGCAGTCCCACCCATTCATATTTTCCAAAGCCCACACCAACTGCAACCACCTAGGACACGATGGGAGGCACACTTTCTATCAACAAAGGACTTAGCTGCCTGCGGTCCATCTTGACTAGCTTAACCATGTACTGGAGTCCAGCTTCCCACCCCTCAGCAACACAGAAGGCAGCTCTAGAGCCCTCTGATTTCTTTGTTGCTCGACGTGGCGATTGTCTACAAGGTCGCTATCGAATACAGGTCAAACTAGGCGGAGGGGTACATTCCAACACCTTCCTCGTTGTAGACGAGCGAAATGCGTACGCATCCACATCACTGCACTTTCGTTGGAATACTGGCTGATTTTCACCAAGAGAGAAACCGTCTTATCGAGCGGTAAAGGTTCTGTCCAGAGATGCCACAAGAGATTGTCTCGGAGGCGACAAGTATATGCTCGAAGTCGACGTCATGCAGAGACTCCGAGAGAGCGGCGAGCATGATACATTGCCTCACCTCAGGGATATGTTTGAAATCTACGAGGCCAAGACGCCCGTTCACATTTGCCTCGTCATGGACGTACTAGGCTCAGACTTGGGGGCGTTCAGGCGATTATCTCCCAACAAGTCGCTGCCCCCCTACACGGTACGGGTTATTGTGAAACAAATCCTGGATGCCTTGGCTCACCTACACTCAATCGGAATTGTCCATACGGGTATGTTGCATGTCGATTTGCTGAGGTACCGCGAAACTGATCCAGTCACAGACATCAAACCAGATAATATGCTATTCCGAACATGGATGGGCGACGACGATATATCCAAGTGGTTACGTGGAATTCCGTTCAACAAAGACGTTTTGGATGATTCGCACCCTCTTGACAACCTTCCTTCCGTCACATGGAACTGTCCTCCTCATGTAGCTCAGAATATCAAGGTCGCACTTGTTGATTTAGGCTCAGGTCAGTGTCGGCAATATACTATTAATTTATCGTTTAACAAAATAGCGCTTCCAGCACAATTGCTTGGCCAGCCTCCAACTGTCAACCAATTCAGTGCCTTCTCGCTTCGTGCCCCGGAGGTCATTCTACACTCAGACTTCACGCCCGCAGTCGATATTTGGGCCATCGGGTGCATTGTAAGTACAGTATTCCGACTGCCACCATCTGCACAGTGATCAATTTCCGTATAGGTGTTTGAGATGCTAGTAGGGCGATGGCTTTTCCACCCCGTGGATGGGGGAGAGGACTGGTCCCTAGAAGACGATCACCTAGCCAAGATGATGGAATTCACAGGCGAGAGATTCCCCCAGGACATGATAACTCGTGCACAGTTCGGGTCTGATTACTTCGACAAGAAAGGTCAGCTTCTGGTCTCACCGTTTCGAGCTTGCTGATACCTACTTTGCATCAAAAGGGAGTTTGCACAGGGTATCTGACCTTTTTCCTGTATCGATTGAAGATGCTCTGCGGAACTATGATATCCTCTCTTCAGAGGAAATTGGTCCTGCAGCTGACTTTATTCGTGCATGTATACGTCTTGATCCTCGCGACCGTCCTACCGCCAAGGAGCTCGCTAGCCACCCTTGGTTGCGTTTTTTTCCAGCCTCTGATGATCCGATACGACCCTAAATATGTACTCACGCAACTCTACACGCCGGTACCCAACTTCAGTGCTGAACGCTATACGTCTTATGCAACTAGAGTCGTACATTTATTTATCGAACACGTTAGACAATCAAGATGCCAGGGCACTTCCAGACAGCCAAGTACTGATAAAAAGGCGGGTGATATAACGCGGAGTCCAAGAGGTGACATCTAGGACCTCAGGTTGACCTGAACCGACTTCAAAGCCTTGTCTCGGTAGACATGCCAAGCTCCAAGGTCTCTGTTCTTCTGCTTGTAGGTGACCGTCAAGTGTTCGGGCTCACTGGGCTTGTTACCCCCGACGTGATACGGCTTTCTGACATGATAGGTGTGTGAGTGTATCCGCCACCAAGTCTCAGGAAAGTATGTGATATTCGTACCGTATTCGAGCCTGCGTCGCATCAGGAGCGTACTCCTGAGCGTGTTCCTTCACACGTTCCTCCGCTTCAGCTTTCACATCCGGCCCCAGAAGGGAGACCTCTGCTTCTGCCGGTCCCGTCCATTTCACAAGGATATTCCATAAGGAAGACATCTAGATCAGCATCACGGATTTAACGACAACACGGCGTCGAGTCAACGTCGGGCACTGGAGGTGAGGAAGTGGGCAGGCGTACCTGAGCCAGTTAGACACTTGCAGCTGTCACACCTTCACACGAAGAGCGACGCTCCGTCTGAGTGATGAGCTGAGAGCCAGGGCCCATCTTATATACCCCAAGTCTTGCAGAGGCGTTGTGCCTCGTCGCACGTCCTCGCCGGGCTATAGACCAATGCGCAGAGCTGCTCCCTGCACAAGCCTGCGAGCGTAGGCAGCGGGATATTACCCATACTTCGACGACAGTTGGGCGTCCTAGGCAGAGTAGTGAGTTTCGCGGATCGTCTGGAAAGGGCAAGTCCGTGGCTTGTGGCATGGCCCGAATCGTGGCATTCGCATATTCGTGCAACTTCTAGCCCTTAGCAGGAAGGAGTGGGGGGCGGCTGTACCTGTAGGGTCGATACCTATCACCGACGAGAGAATAAGTTTGCTCTCACGAGAACCGCGCGGGCGCCCCGTCGGACTGTGGGTTTGCTGGCCACTTGGTTAGTTCATCTTCCATGCTGTGAAGCGGCACTCACTTGACTTGTTTCAGGATGGCACTTGCTTTGTGAGAAGACGCAGTTCTATAGACGGTATATCTGGTGTTCGGGACCAGCTAAGGTCAGAGTAGTGCCAGTGGACGTCGGTGCAGGACTAAATGAGATACTCGGCTGCCATCCCAAGAAAAAAACCCACCCACTATCGTGGAGTTCCCAGCGTACAAGCTTATCTCACTGTCTCATGTCAACTGCCTTTCCAGCGAATAGTAGCCCGACGGAGTACTTGGAAACAGTGACAGATGAACTAGGGATAAACGTGCTCTTGCAGATGCGCCTACGTCGGCGACGTGCGGGGTGGAGACGGTAAATGCCGAGAGTAGCCGCAAAAGGAAGGTGAAGTGAATGGGATTAAACTCTTCCCGCAGCAGTCTCCCACAAAGGTACGCCATTTCTGTCTTTCAAAGACACAGTGCTATTATATTGACGCGTACTACGATATTCTTGAATCCGTTAAATCGATGCGACTACTATCATGCGAATCACCCGGTTACGCATCGGCTTTGCCAGTGGTCGTGCGTGACCGCTGTGTCCAACTACCAAAGAAGATCCAAGTCACAAATCAATACAGCAATTGCACACCTTTATCATAGTATCTAGTCCCAAAAGTAAGTCACATACTTTACACCTTAGTATTCGATGAAACTTCAAAGCCAAAAACCAATACCGTGAAGAGGTTTAGTCGGACGAAGACCATGAAACCACTACTGCGCACGCCGCGTACCATGGAAATAGCCCATGTCTTGAGTAGAATTATTATACTGAGCCCCCGACCTTGCATCTGACGGAGCCATGCGAGAGCTGCCCTCGCTGGCTTCAGGGAACCGGGCGTAAATGTGTCGTCCGTGCCCGTCCTCGCCGGGTCCCTTAAAGGAGACCGTGGTGTGCTCGATCTCACTCTCGTTCGTGCCGCCAGCATGCGCCGCTTTGCTACAAGCACACCCCATTTGAGCCAAGATATGCACAGATAAATGATGAGAGACCTACCGGACGTTGGCTCGAGTAGCGTTGGGATGGTTCGCAGCGGCGTAGTCTTGGATCCACCCCACGTGCATGCCCTGAGCATTGCCTCTGAAGCGCGGATCCGTCTTGTTGAGATCCTCAATTTGTTTTTCGGCTTCCTTCGTGAAATGGATCTTCCTCAGCGCTGGCTGGTGCCCGTGTGGAGTGCTAAAAATGAGAGGTCAGGGAAAGTCCACAGTATGCTGTATTTTAGACTCACACGGGAGGGGGAGGAGCCGCGGTCGGCGCAGGCGTTTGGGTGTGTTGATGATGGACGTAGTACTGAGCGGGAGCGCCTCCGTGAAGACCGTGATGGTGAGCTGTGGGAGCAGTTGCGCCACCATGATTGCCGTAGTGCTCGATGGCTGGAGTAGCCATACCGCCATGATGACCAGTAGGCGCACCGCCATGATGGCTGTACTCAGCCTGACCCCACTGAGTAGCGTGATGGCCGTGATGCGAAGGGTAGGCTACGGCAGCAGGCACGCCACTGACAGTGGGCCTGATAAAAGTTGATGTTTTGGTTAGTGTGAATAATTCACGATGTAGCTCAGGCGAATACAATCATACACGGGCGCACGATGACCGGTCGCTTGAGTAGGATGATAATACGCGTTCCGCATCGACTGCTGAGCCCGGTGGTGATTGCTGTTAGTGGAATGGCCCTGCTGAACAGGGTGCTGATCGCCTTTCCCCCTTGTTGGCCACCACGACATCGTTCCGGATGTTTGAGTACTGGAATAAAGCTCGAGGTGGACAGAGAAGGTAGTCTGACGAGCCTTGCGGTACTCGGCCACATTTATATCTCACTGGGTTCCAAGAAGGTCATAAACTCCGTGTAGTAGGGCGGGTGACCGCGGGATTCTCTGCCATATGATACTATGTCGTACACGGTTTGGATATATGGGTCCATGAGTGCTGTACTGTTGTCATATGTGGTGTGGACACCATTCTGTATAGTCATGCGAGTAGTTAGACGGGTTGCGGCAAGGTAGGCGCAAAGCGATTTGAAGGACAGTGCGTTACCTATCATTGAAACCCGCCTTGGTGGTACATAGCTTACACCATCCCAATTCTTTTGCGTGCGTAGTTGGCAGATGATAACTCGGAAAGTATCAGTCCAGAGAAAGCAAACTGCCACGGTGATCGAAATCGACGCACGGTAAGGATGATGCCTTGCTTTGCGATCAAACACATCCATATCTGGGAAAACGAGCGGACGTGCCACACGTTTTCCCATACCCTTCAACTCTATACACTGCACCGCTCTCGTTTACGTTGAACACGCGATACAAGCTTCCGCGTAGGCCACATATCATGATGGTGTCCGCAGTAGGAATGCTGTGGCGGCGCCGCAGCAGACTAGTGGCGCTCTGAACTGGATAACTTCGAACTGCCTCCAACAGATGTCTGTGGTTTGCACGTTGGTACCATCCCAGGCAGGAAGGCCGGGTTACGCGAGCCCTAGTTGCGGATGATCAAGAGAAGGCAAAATATCTTTCAAGATGCCCCTGCATCTTTGTGGGAATCTGAGTGGGATCATCAGCTCATGAGTGCTTATAGGTACTTGTTTACTCACCGAGTCCTCGACACGTGGTCAGTATAACCCCAAACGTAGTCTGGTGTCGGCGCTCCCGGGGGCGTCACTGCGGTAAATCGCTGGGAGTGGGAGACCTAAACAGACTAACAGATTAGATACAGCTGTAAATGTGATGTCAGTTTGCGAGGCTTAATTCCGTATCATGATTTTTACGTGCCGAGGCTGTGCATATATATTCATCACATTTACGGCAAATATCCATCTGAGTACTGTAAGAACGATTGTCAGAGATCAGCAATTGTGAAAGTAGTCACAGATCAGATCGATCAGATCCGTTCTCACACAGTTTCTGTCCTTGTCGCCACGCAGCCGTGGGTGAGAAGCACTCCAGAGGAATGCAAAACCATCACAGCTCACATTCAGAGCGGTATGATTACCGTGTAAGACTATCCGTGAGAAGGATCAGTAGCTGTATAAACGTGCTGATAGGTATGGATATCCCACCTTGGACTTAGTGTCGCTCACTTCACGTTCCGCAACTAAGTCACGGTACTGACTTGGTTTGTTAGTACAAATCTCGAAGCGAACATAACTGGATGTGACTTCTACCCAGTGCATCCGTACCGCAGCGCAACAGCGTACACGCCCGCTGAATATGATATAGTACAGCCGCTTCTTCGCGAAGCATTTCCCAACACGTTGTATAATACCTAACACTCACCACACGTGAAGCCACACCACCGAAATTGACTGATTGTGAGCCGATATTGGCATGCCATCAGACGAGTTGAGGACTCACACGGTTATAGATTACTGTCGTCCGTTGACGTACAGAAAGAATATGTCTTGCGATGCCACAACATCCACACTAACGGATGGGGAAAGGTTGTGCATCAGCCAGGACGAGTGCTCATCACGTGCAACCAGAGTGAAAAATACCTCACCACTAATATCAAAACGTATTGTGGCTTGCTGCTGTAGTGACTAGAAACAGAGTTAATCAAGGAATAAATTAACGATCATATGTGGAGTAGTAACGAACACGGACTCATTTGTCCTGGGATAGAAAAGATGGGAAATTACGCACTGAATTCGTCGTTGTTCCCTGATTTCACTGATGTCAACATTGGCACGCATGAAGAGCGGGATTACCGTGAAGCGCATGTAGGATAATATATGCGCGCTGTAATCACTTGTAAACGTCGTCTCCAGCGGTAATGAGGGGAAATGGTGATGGGCGCGAAAGTTGCGGAAGCTGAGAGTTTGAGTTGCTGTTGGTCCCGTCGAAGGCGGGACATGAGGAGTCTAGGTAGGCATATGAAGGGAAATAAGTGCAACTAGGCGTCGTAGTGTCATGTGAGGGAGCAATAATACTTGTCAGTAGGTGCGAACAACGTGTTCCAAGATCTTAGCGACAGTCGCAACTACGTGAAATACACTCCATAGTTGGAAACGGGTAGGTACCTCGCCGCCTGACATCTACAAACGCCCTCATGGAGCAGACTTGTCAGGGGGCACTAGTAACGAGATTTCTGATGGCGAACGCAACCTCGTGTCACGTATGAGGAGTTGCATGGTCGTCTACTTGGTGAAAGTTAGTGTTCATAGAGCTTAGTCTCACAGGATGAGGCAAGTGCTGAACCCTTGGTACGCATGTAAGATGGCTGTCGTGGCGAAGCCCTGCACACACGAGGTGGTAGATAAACGTGGACTATTCCCGAAAGGTGCCGGCGTTTTTCATCGATGCGATCCCTAAGAAAGACGGGCGAACACGCGAGTCATGGATAATCCGGAGAAGGCGTGGCATTTGAGAAGCTGCCCCGGCAATCGCGTATTGACCTGAGAAGAGACGTCAGTTTAATCATGCTGATACTTTTCGCCGTCTCGCTGAGACGTATCTAGCATGGCTACACGTACACTGATATACTCCTTGTGGCTTTCGGAGACGTGCGACGCCTCCAACAGTGCGCAAAAGAAGCGTAAGTCCGCAAGCGGTGCCATACCGAGCAGGGCGGCGGGAGTTGCATAGATAGCTAAACCCCGCTGTCACAGTAAATGAGAGACATCGTCTAGGAATCCCCGAGATGGTATGAAACATACCAGCGTCCAAAGAATGGAGTGCGCTCCACCTGCCCGCTGTCGTGCGGACACAGCACATGAGTGAAATAGTGGTCTGTAAATGGGGCGGCTCGCATTAGCAAAGTGCTGGCGCATGGACACCGATTCTAGCTCGACACATAGTTGCCGTGTGCACCACGTTTCCTGCGGGTATCCACATAGCTGTATGAAGGAAGCAGCTGCAGGCTCCGCCTCGAGCCAGTGAGCGTAGATATCAAACGAATGTTGCCTAACATTCTCGTCGTGCTGTGATATAGAAGGAGCCGTTGGGTATGGAAACGCGGGTATTGCTTAGAACTGAGCGAATACTTGATGATTTAGTGACTATATGAATGTGTGGGGCCATTTGGATATCTCACCTTAGCTCGGCAATGTTGGTGCTAGTGTAGCCCGTCTACCGAGGCGCAGCGTGGACCCAGGCGAATTTGCGCCGAATCCTGCAAATTTGTCCTTTCGCATGCAATAGTAAACATTCCAGCGACGGCGTCGAGTGAAGACGGTAATAGTTGTATTTACCGTCCCTTCTCCTAGTGCTGTCTGATTCGCACTGTCATTTACGACGCATTCACCGCGGTGAGCGCGTGAGCGGCAGCGAAGAGAAGCACGGGCATGTCCGAATCCGGCCTCGCAGAGTCCGTTTTGGCAGAAGATTCCCACGATGTCATCCTCCCAAGGTCGGTCCACGCTCATGCAAGGTATTTACGTGTTCTTCTCGTGCCATTAACTTATACCTAGGTACGACTACTTCACAAACCTGGCATATAAATACCCTCTGCATGCCTTGAGACGCGCTTCCCTATGCTCTCAACAGTTCTCCCCCTACTTCATGCCCCAAGCATACCTGTCTGGCCTCCTGCGGAGGCTTCTAGCTCTCTTGCACCTTCTGCCGTCGTACACCTTCTACGCGCCCCGATGGCTTGGCCGCAAAACAGACCCTCCCGACTTTTATCGCGCCCGCCTCGGCGAGATCCTGCACGGCAAGTATACCCTACACTCCCAGCTCGGCAGCGGCGTCTGGTCCACAACGTACCTCGCCAGCCACCGTGATAGCGCGTACGTAGCAGCATTTTTGCCCTGGCGATTTATTGAAGCGACGCTTACAGCCGTGGCCCAGCGGGAAGCAGCTTGGATTCGTCGCTGTCAAGGTTCTGTCGCGCGACGCGACGGCAGAGTGTACCGGGGAGCACAAGACGATGCTCGAGCTCGATGTAATGAGGAAGATCCGCGACTCGGGTGACTTTGACACGCTCCCTCGACTCGCGGATACCTTTGACATTCTTGAGTACGGCAAGCCTGTCCATTCATGCATGGTAATGCAGGTCTTCGGATCGAACATCGCCACCTTCCGTCGTTCTTCCCCAACGAAACATCTTCCCCATTATACAGTACAAATCATCATCAAGCAAATTGTAGATGCGCTCGTCCATCTTCACGGCATCGGCGTCGTGCATACGGGTTCGTTCTCGCTGTCTTCTTCGCGTGTTTTGATCGCGCTGTCTTCTTCGCGTGTTTTTATCGTAAGTTGAACTGCGACCATCAGACGTCAAGCCGGACAACATGCTTTTCCACACGGGGATGTCTGCAGGAGATATCGCCGACTGGCTGCGCTCTTTGCCCATTTCCTCGAAAGGGGCAGAGATCGTGTCCTACCCCCTACCCAGCCCCCCTGAGCTGACATGGAATTGCCCTCTCGAGGTCGCAAAGGGCATCCGGGTCTCCCTGGTGGACATGGGCCAAGGCACGTGTTGTTACGCACCTCGCAGATGTCAAATAATACTGATATGCGCCTTGGTGTGTAGCACAATGGGCAGACAAGAACCCTACTGTGGATCAGTTCAGCGCTTTTTCGCTTAGGGCTCCCGAAGTCATTCTTCGAACAGATTTTACGACGGCGATTGATATATGGGCAGTTGGATGCATCGTACGTCCCAACCAGAATTTAATGTGACGTTTATTCATCTTGTAGATGATATTATCCTGCAGGTTTTCGAAATGTTGACCGGAAGATGGCTCTTCCATCCTGTCGACGGCGGTGACGACTGGACGCTAGAAGACGACCACCTGGCGAAGATGATGGAGTTCACCGGCGAGACGTTCAGCACAGAAATGCGATCCCGCGCGCATTTTGGTCCGCATTACTTCGACAACGAAGGTCGGTCACTTTACTGTGATCTTACCCTGTAGCCTTCTTTATCGAGACCTAACCCTTTCTACTGTACTCACAGGCAAACTATTGAGAGTGACGGAGCTGTTCCCAGTGACCCTCGAGAACGCTCTCGCAAACTACAAGATTTTGCCTTTGGAAGAAATACAGCCTGCGGCGGACTTCATTCGAGCATGCGTGCGCCTCGAGCCCGCGGACCGCGCGACTGCGCGCGAGCTCGTAGAGCACCCGTGGCTTCAGGCGGTAAGCACGTACTAGGTAGCCCTTGCCCATGGTCAGCTGGGTGCAAGCAACCTTTGAACTCTGAACCAGCAGCTGTATGCTCTTCTTGCGTCGTGTTGGTCACGACCTGTCGCCGAGTCATTTCTCCCCAGGCTGCAGGCAGCTCTGGCGTTGTCCCTATTGTATTTGAAGTTGACCTTCCTAATAATTATCTCATACCTCGAGGCATCAGCTGCAGGGCAGTTACTAGACCTCTGCTAGAGCAGTTTAAACAATTCCGCTATTTCTAACTCTGAGAGAATATTGCCAATATGCTTTAGGCTTATACAAGGTGATTGGGTTTTAGTAGTCTCGTTCCCCGACCCTAATGAATGCGCTTCGCGCAGGAGTAAGTAATCAGTAACTGCAGTAGCAACGGAGCTTGAAACTGGCGTACCTGAACTTTCCACTAGGGTCTGGTGACTTTCGTTCGGACGGA
>KN840585.1:0-10536 GCA_000832265.1 Phlebiopsis gigantea 11061_1 CR5-6 | reverse complement strand
CTCTCGCATTAATACGGATCTGGTGACGATAGAACTCACAAGGGTCGGGGAACGAGACTATCCGGAAGGTACCTTACTGATCAATTACTGATCAGTAAGTATTACCTTACTACCCCACTATTAAGGGGCAGAGGGTCTGGGGACGAGACTAGGGTTTTAGATGTGTGGGTTGCATAAGGTCAACAATACTACTGAATGCCTTTTACAGCGTTGTTATCCATCGGATACCATTCGTCTACGCAAAGCGCGTAGGGTCCGGGTCAGGGTACCAGAGTGCAGGGGTAGGTCGTGTTATTGAGCATATCAAGGGCATACAGGGCATACATCTACTATACATAAGCGCGAAGATTCCGCGGAAGACTATGTACTCAAACTCTTGGCGACAGCTTGGTGAAGATAGGCGTCCAGTGAGGCCAGTCCAATATAGCATCGGAAGGGCCAGCGCGCAACGCATGCATATTTACGCGTGAGACCACTCATCCTCCGAAGACGACGACTCGTCGTCCAGGTTCGGGGCATAGATATGGTACGTCCCGAGCTCCTTGTTACGGAGTTTGTAAGAGACAGTGATATGCTCTGGCTCGCGGGGGTTCATGCCGCCGGCGTGCTTCACCTTCCTAGCAGCAATTATAGTTCTTTGAGACTGCAAAACCCAACGTGAAAGCCGCACACCACAACTTACCGAATCCGCGCGATAGTCGCATGGGGCATACACACGCGCGCATGTTCTCTGACCCTGTGTTCGTGCTCGTGCTTGGCCTCGTTCCCGAGCGGCGCGATCTGCACCTTCGCGGGACCTGTCCACACGATAACGAGCCGCTGCGCTATAGGCTCTAGAACGACGGTCGTCCTAGGAGGAAAGGGTCAGAATCCGTTCATTTGCTGCTGTTGAGTTCGACCACGTACATGAGGTAGGCCAATGCCCCTCTTCAAGGTACGAGCTGTCTCTGCTGCTCGGTGGAATTCCCTGCCATCCCGATCTTATATATAACGTCGTCGATACCACTCGAGCAGCCGCGCCGCGTTCCATGCATCGGGGCATGGATGGGCGCGACGTATTTCCCGCCACCTTCGCGTACGGCGGCCCCGCGCTACCATCTGTATCGCGGCGACGAGCGCACTGTTCCTAGGCACAGTGGATTGGGTTATGTCCTGCATCGGGGACTGTAGATCGATATGGAAGGAAAGAAGACTGCCGAATGTATAGTGGGCTCTGTTGCTGCCCACGAGCTAGAGAGTTTTGTACCGTATGGGGAGGAGAAGACGCTGTTGGGTCACGTCTATGTGATACTCTACGCCGTCGTCGTCAGAAGAGTGTGATATATGAGATAAAAGACGTACGGTGCAGAGGAGGAAGCCCTTTGGGAACATAGTCGAACGAACGTTGACTCCATCGACCTGATCTACGGCGCTATCTCTTCCATCGAAAGAGCGCATGTCATAAAACAAGGATGCCTGTGCGCCAGCTCTTGTCCAGCTCTGGTCAGGAAGAGGGGTACCTGCGGTTCTATGCATCCGCGAAGAGCTGCCGTGAGATGCATCGCGGCAGCCGCTCCAGATTCCCGAGTACTTCGAGGCTTTCACCACGGTGCACGGTCTGCGGCTTCCTATTGGTCAAACGCAAGCTCGGAAGAGCGGCCCATTTGAACCTAGAGGTCAATACTGCCGACGGACAATCATCGTGAGCTTGTAGTTGCAGAACCAGCGGCAGCGATGCTCGCCGTCTACGCAGTAAGGGAATAATTGACTTGCCGTGTGCAGTAGGTGACAAAAATGTTCTGACCCGGTGCAAGTATCCTCACCAGCGGTGGACCAGCGTAGTCGACGTCGCGGTCAGTGGGCAACCTAGACTCACTAGGCGCGCTGGCCGTGGGCGGGGAATATATTGACCCGCGCGCGGTGAAGGCTTTGCGACGGGTAGTCGCTGAGATAGAAATACTCCAAGAAAATTGTATCTCCGTCTGTTGCTAGTAGAGCTCCTGATAACGTGCACGCTCTGCGATCCCTTTGTAGCTAAACCGAATACTACACACACAGAAACCCACCACGGAAAGGGAGTAACTACAAATCGTACATCGGAATAACGAGATCAATTGTTGCAGCGGAATCAGATACGATACAGTACGAACAATACTACAGAGATGAAATCACTAATAAATGAACCCCGGCATATAGTGCAAATTCAGAGTGAAAAAGACTCTGGAGTGCTCGAGAGCACAAACGGGACAGATACTGACCGAGACAATCGAGTGGGGAGTGGCTGAGGCTGATATAAGTGTGGAAATACAAGTACAGTAAACACGAAAATCCGATTCGCCTCATTTCAACGTAACATTGAAAAATTCCAGCTCTACGCGGCGGCAGAACTCTACGTCCTGCGATCCTGCCTAGGGCTTCGGTGCGCCGTATACGTCATGTGTTCCGGCTCATTCTCCTGCGTATCCTGCCCGGACTGATGCGCCCGACGCCTGCCAACGGATCAGCTACCCTTCTCGCCCAAATATGTAAGGTGCTTACCGCCTGTGCGATCTCGAGGTGGGCGAGGTAGGCGAGGCCATGACTGGGTAGGCCGGCGGGGGGACCACGGGCGGGGCGTGGAGCGAGCCCGAAGGGGGAGGCACCCCTGGAAATACGGGATAACCTACGGGGTACGCGAGAGGTTGCATCGAAGGTCCTGCCCTACAAAAGAAATGAGAAATTATGCGCAAGTAAACAAGGCGCGCGACGTGCTGGAAGGCTGCGCTGCTGTGATATTGTGCCGGTCCTGGGCCTGTGTTGAGGTGCAGATTATTCATCATGCGCCCCATGCTCTGCCCAGAGCCGTCCGTGGCCCGTGTGTCAGAGACAATCGAGCTCGGGTGGGGACTGCCAGCGTGGCTGGGGTGTGCTGGATATGGGTTGTTAGGGGGGCGCGCGTGGCTCGCCGAACTGGTGGAAGATCGGTGAAGGACGGAGGGTCGCGCCGCTACGGTGGTGTCTCGGCCAGTGCCCGTTGACGTTCTGTGCGTAGCGCCGTTGTCATAGCCAGGCGGAGCGAAGGAGGCGGGCGGCGAGTGGACTGCATCGTTGCGGCTAGGGCGATTTTCTTGCGTATGGTGGGTTGAAGTTGGCTGTACCGAAGTAGCGGAAAAGGCGGTCGACACGCGCATCCCAGAGTCGTGATCGTCGGTGGACTGGCGGGTCGACGACCTGTGCGTAGCGCCGTGGGCGCTGTTCGCATTGTCGGGCGGATGCGGCGGAGCGAAAGAGACGGACGGCAAGGGAGCCGCACCGTTGCGACTGGGGTGGTGTTCGTTCGAACGGCGGACTGAGATTGGCTGGGCCGCGGCGACGGAAGTGGCGGTCGACGTGCGCGCGCCAGAATCGCGATCGCGGGTGGGCTGGTGGGCGTATGTGAAGTCGATTTCTGCCGGCTCGGCGGGAGTATCGCGGTGAGTAGTCGAAGGGCGCACTCCGGGCGCCCGACTAGGCTGTAGATTGTACGAAGAGTTTGTCGAGGTCTCTTGAGGTGATCTAGAAGGGTTCGAGGGGCGTGCTCCGGCATCGCGACTGTGCTGTTGGTCGTAAGTATGGTTGGTCGGGGCTAAGTGAGCAGAAGGGGCAGAGGGAGCGCGGAGCAAGGGGCCTGCAGCGTCGTAACTAGGTTGGCGGGCATGGCTCATTGCAGTTGGCTGAGGTGAAGCAGACGGAGCGTTCGACGCGCGGCGGGCAGTACTGCCACTGGGTGGCTGGCCATGTCCATAGCTGGGAGGACCTGACTGGGAGGAAGCCCCGAAAGAAGTGCTCGACGACCGCCTTGCAGCATCGTGATGTCTGCCGGTGTAGCCATGACCATGACTGCTGGTGGCTGAATCTGGAGGCAACCTCTCTTCACCCACACCTTGGCCAGGCACGCTGCGGGAGTATGCGTAGCCCGACGCCTCTGAAGAACGTCGCGAATCTTCTCCACGGCGCGCATCGCCGCTGGTATGACTATGACCGCTTATCGTACGGCTGATGGGAACATCGGGCGGCCGCGCCGCTGCAGCGACCGACTGCTGGCTGCCGTCGTGTCCAGCCACTTCCCGTCGGGCGTGGGGTCTCTCTGCTGGTCGACTGTGGCTGCTGGAGTGTTCGCGCCCGCTCGAGGAAGAATAGGTCGGAGGGGACTCCCGGTGCCTGACATCGTTCGCGTTGCCGCCGTGAGCACTGGAGTATCCAGAAGCAGCCTGAGGAGGATACGCGGGGTCGGTAGAGCCAGCGTGGCCGCTGAAGTTGTCATGCGCATGACCTACCGCGATTGCGTGCCCCTGCGCCTCGAGAACGCCGCCGCCACCGCCCTGGTTGCCGTACCCTTGGATCAGTGGGCCTGGTTGCACGGGAGGCGTGTTGTGCGACCTCGATGTTGCCGCGTTGTGACCGCCTTGATTGCTATATGCACTGGCGTTGAGCCGTGGCTGGTTGGACGGCGGGTTGTACGGTGCTGTGGAGGCACCAACTCTACTGTCGGGACGATGTGATGTGTGGCTTGCGCTAAAGTATTTTAAGTGTAACATTCAGCATAGTGAGAAAGTGCTTTACGAGGACGATGCCCCGTTGCCAGCGGGTACGCCTGAGCCATAGACGTGCCTTGTCCCACCAGCGGGAGGAGATGAGCCTCTAGTTGGCCGTAGGTTGTCTCGCTTCGACATCGTGAACTGACAGACAGAGAGTCACTCCTTCATTACAGCTGAGTCTTAAATAGCATGAAAGACATGCGGGAACAGCCCGAGTCGGAAGTCGACACGAGACGCGTCTCCTGACGGAATATGGGTACGTAGAACTGCCCTACGAAAGATTTTTCAATGAGAATGATAACGCGTTTACATGCGGAAAATTCACACACGGGCAGGAGTTCGAAGCGCGGTGCTAATGTCTTGTAGTAGGAACTGTGAAGCAGACGCAGAAGTCCACATAGGCCCGGCTAGACAGTGCTGATCCTGAGACAACGGCCTTCCGCTGAGAAACACACTGTCGTTGAACCGCATTGTGGTGAGCCAAAATGTACTCGTGCAAGACAGGTGGCCGAGTTCTTACGTATATAACTGTTTCAGCATCCCGTTGATCCAGGGCCTAGGAGCTGTTCACTCCAGCCCTTTTCAGAGTTGTAGCGTGATCATGGGGACGCTTAATCTCACTGGCGAGTTCAAGACTAGCTGTGGGTGTTTCCTTTCACTAACTCAACATGCCATGAGGAAAATATGGGTCATACCGCTAGGCATGTTTCGTTCGCTTATCTTGATGCGTCTGTGGGTATACAGTCTATCCTAGGTCCAATGACCAGATGGTGGCGCTTGACTCTGCGCAAGTTAGGCTACATCGGTCTCCGCAGGAGGTGGAGATAAATCGGTGTCACGATGTGGCCCTGACTGAATCTAGCAATATTAGTCTTAGTACGAGAGCATATGAGTGCGATAGTTGTGCTGTGCTCGCAAAATGACATCTACGACAACAGGTCAGGAGAATATCTTGATATCGTGATACTGATACCGCATGCTTACGCGCTTGCATATTAATGCAGGTACGAAAAGGCTGTCGCGGTCTGGCTCTGCTGCGCCAATATCGAATTTCTGACAGCGCCGCCTGTGTCCGCGAGCCTAATCATCTGAGGAGACCAAGGCGAGGGCGACCCATTGGCAAAAACCCCTGTCGGGTGCTGGTGATTGGATCTGCAAGTTGAATTAATACCCAGGATGTATATCCACGTAGGTGATCACTCACTTTGGGGACAGTTGGTCACAAGTTTGGTCGCTTACAACAAACTTTGAGGTGTCTCGTCATACACAGAAGCTCTGCCTAGGGAGACTGTCAGGCCTCGTCGCAACACGCGAACGGTGAATTCCGTCATCCCGGACATTGCCGGGCTGAGCCAAAACGGACATCAAAACATTGATGTCCGAAACCGTCTCTGAATGTTCAATTCGCATGCCACCGGCGTTGTGCTCTCGGGTTTAGTTCTCAGACACTTCGTCTAGGAACATTGTCATATTTTACGCAAACCTGCGACGCGGTGGAACGAAGTGTGAGCCTCGATGCATCTCTGGCTGCCCTCGAGGCATCTCACGTAGCACGGGGGTCGAACCCACTCCCCAGAGCTAATGCGTCAAGACCGTGCTCTCAACTCTGTAACTCGTACTAACCCTCGATATCACCAGAGTTCGTTATCGCCATAAGCTGCTTCCCTTCTCGACCCAAGCGCTCCTCTTTCGCACTAGGCCTAGGATCCTAGGAATAAGAAGCTGGTGGTCGCGCTTTCACCTCCTAGCAGTAGAATGGGTAGATTTCAAGCCGAATACTGTACTTTTTCGACCGTAGCGGATGTCACACGTCACATGGATTTTGCGGGACAAATAATTTTATCTCGATTTGTTGCGAATTTGGCGAGTTGTCGGAAAAATCATTTTGGGCGCTTCCATCCGGCACAGTACAGTAACACCATCTAATTCATGGGTGTATATCTCCAACATTTACAGCTTAGGAAAAATGTAACAGGACGGGGAGGAGCTTTTAGCGCATGGATGTTGTCCTTCAGTAGTGTCTTCGCATAAATAGTAGTCTAGTACTCGGCCTTGGCCAATCGCTTCGCCCACGTCGGTGATCAGAATCTCCTGGTTAGTGCGCTATCAGTTATCTACAGGAAATAATATTGCTGAAAATATAAGTCTTTTTGCGAAGGTGGTTAGCTCACCTGCGGCGGTGTATCATTGTATATGTACGGCCATAATCGGTGAACCGGATCTGATTTCTGGACTGTATCTAGAGATCACAAGGCATGGTGTGTGGCTGATCATCGTGCCCAGATCGCTTTCGCGCTTGTTTTCATCGCATTATTTTGACGAATCATCTACCAAGTAGCCTTCCTATCTTCCCTAGCTTGCTATATTCATTTGACCATTCTTTCACACCACTGCCTTGCTACTCTTCTTGGTTTGCTGCGGAGTGGTGTGAAACGAAAACTTATCTCGATGTATCGCGCCAAGGCCACACTCGCACACTGACAGCTTTGGTAGAACATAATACTACACAACTAGTTTGGAGAGTATTGCCGCCAAATCCATAAATTCTCAGGGAACAGTTTGTCATCGAGGAGACCTTGTGATCGAAGTGAATTGTGAGAACCAAGGGATAACCAGATTGAGAGTAGATCCGAGTCTGTGACAGAACTAGGCCACGAAATGAACAAAGGTCGACAGTAGAAAGCATAAATCAGGTACAAGGGATAGTAGGGATACAGCACCAGATACGGAGTACAAGGAACGGAGAGGGATTGCCTCTTTGATTCATTTCAACGTAGCATTGAAAGCTGTGTGCGGCAGCCGAGACTAGCTTTGTGTACAGAATGAGTTCGTCATCTAGAACCTGCCGTCCTGTCTATAGCTACGATGGATGATACTCTGATGTTCTGGCTCGTCCTTGTAACGATCAATGTCAAGGCGATTGTGCGACGGTTGCCTAAGCGACAAGACAAAGAGTAAGTTATATATTGCAAATGCTGGGAACAGGAGCAAAGGTTACCGCTTGTGTGACCCTTTAACGGCAGACAGAGGCTGATGATCTTTCAGCTGATTGTTAATGTGTTCTGCAGTAATTGTCGGCTGGTGAGAAAGCAAGCCAGGGATACCTTGAGCCTGTGCACTCGCATGCGGAGGAGATCGCGCAGGAAGAGTTTGTCCAGCACTGGCGAGACGCTGCGCTGGAAGCTGCTGTCGGATTTGAGGCCTACCAGGACAAGGTCAGCAGTTGCGCAGATAGCAAAGTTTTAAGACGTACTCAGGGACAGTGGCCGAGCTGTCCATATGTTGTACATAGCCCTCCGCAGGATGAACTGGACCATGGCTACTTGGGTGCCTGTGCCCACGACCGCCGGGAGCTGATTCTGCGCTGCTGGGCTGGACGCCAGTGTCACTGCCGCTGTTCTGCTGAGCGTATCCGTGAGTGGCACTGTTAGACGAATCGTGATGCGAGTTGCTAGGCCTTACCGCCACTGTGTCGTGCAGGTCTTGATTGCTTTGCGCAAGCCCCCTTACTATGGTGGCAGATGGCCTATGTGATACGACAACGCCGTCTCCTGTACCACCTCCATAGCCAGACATTTGACTAGAGCTTGGGCTTCAGGATGGTCTAGTGGCCAGTGGATAGTTTAGGGGAGCCTCACCGGCGGTGGTCTCGGTAATCAGTAGACTGGCTCGGGGGGTAGACGTGAACGTGATGTTTTGCATTCGACCACGGACTCTTCGGGTCGAAATGATCCTCTGGAGCGGGCATGGTGAGATACGAAGGCTTCCTAGTCACTCGAGTTCTTCTTGAGATACGGAAACGAGTACCTGACGAGGATGCGGAGTGGCCTGAGGGCAGATTATATAGCTTGATGAAGAAGAGTCATGCAGAGTATGCGTGGGAAATAGTCGATAACAGTCGGCAGTATGGTGATAGCTTTGTGAGGTATACGGGCATCAAGCAAAGAAGAGCGGGTGAATGTCCTTGAGTTTATTGCTACGATGTCTGCAGCGGACGGCACAGTTCAGAATACTGTAAGACGGGTCACAGCAAGCATGCGAGACATACCGTATGCGTGGTTCTCTCGTACGTATACAATACGTATATGTAACTTAAAGTTTCGGGAAACGACGATCTCAGTAGATAAGATAGCTCGAACGTGCGTTCTTCTGTACCAAGCTTAAGTTAGCAGAACGATAACTTTTGCTCACCTTCCCTCTTGCGGAGGTTAAGTGACCAAAAGTAGTCGCTCTGTAAGACGTCACCCGTGCGACTTTACCGCCCACCTTGGAACACTATAGAGCGGAGCGCCACTTACAATTTCAAATTCCGGCGCTCGCCCTGGGACCAACTGAGGCGAAAGTAGTTGCGCCGTTCCACAGCTAGTCGTCCACAACTCAACCCGACGACAGCTTCGCTACGCCCGGCTACGACCATAACCCACCCAAGCAAGTGCTGTGACTAGAGCAGGGTCGTCTAGAGATATCGCGGATGTGGCAATGCCCAGCCGGGCGATGTTGTTGGATACAGTTGGGACTGTCAGTTTCGGCGAGAGCGGCTGGTACTAGCCGCTCCTGAGAGTATAAATACGGTTGATAGTTACCTAACTTCCCGGGACATGACCCCAGGTTTCCACCCAGGCCGTCTCGCACCAGTGATCTCGACAGCACCCCATGGGCAATGTGTTATCCTACGTTAATCCAGCTAAGTACCTCTCGCATTCTCGAGAATCGCCAGTAGATACCCCTCAGACGGACAGCGAGCTCTCCGAAAACCCTGACTTCTACCCTGCCCAACGAAATGAGGAGCTCAACGGCAGATACAAACCTGTCCAGAAACTAGGCGGGGGCGTTTACTCTGAGATATACCTCGCCACAGATTCAGGAGGACGCTCGTGAGTTTATCCCGTCTCATCTTCTTACGCTTCAACACGGAATATACTCATCGCATGCGCTTGAAGTGCCGCGCCTACCACGACCTACAGAGCGCTGAAAATCTTGACCCGCGATGCCACGGAGGAGTGCCGGGCGGGCACAATGCTCGAGCCGGAAATTATGCGTGAGATTTCGGCGGACGAAGTAAATGGGCTCTCGCCGCATCTTCACGACTCCTTTGGGATCCCTGAGTATGAGGGCGGTCCGGCTGCCCACATATGTATGGTCATGGACGTGCACGGCATGGACTTGGCCACTTTCCGTCGCACATCGCCTACGAAGGCCCTTCCGTCGCACACCGTTCGCATCGTCCTGCGCCAGGTGGCCGAAGCAGTTGCTCATGTGCACAAGCTCGGAATTGTGCACACTGGTAAGTCTAGTGATATTTGCGATGAGCTGTGTCTTAGCGTGTTCTAGATATCAAGCCTGATAACATCCTCTTTCACACATGGATGAGCGCGGAGGATATCACAGAATGGCTCAGAAGCGAGCCCAGGAAATTTGGTGAATCCCACCCGCTTCCCAATCCGCCCTCGATGAAGTGGGACAGTGGCATCGAACAAGCAAAGAATATCAAAGTTTTGGTGGCCGATTTTGGCCAAGGTATAGATGCCATCGCTTCTTCGTATACCGCGCAATCTGACCGTACCTAAACAAGCTCAAAGGGTTGGCAGGCCCCCCACAGTCGACACATTCAGCGCGTTCTCCTTGAGGGCCCCCGAAGTCATCCTTCGATCTGGGTTTACCCAAGCCATCGATATCTGGGCGATCGGATGTATTGTAAGCGCAGTGATATTGGGTACTTGGCTCTCATACATATATCTGTCTTAGGCATTCGAGATGCTAGTTGGCAGATGGCTATTTCACCCCGTGGACGGGGGCGATGACTGGAGCCTGGAGGATGACCACCTTGCCAAGATGCTAGAGTTTACCGGAGAACAGTTTCCTGCATCAATGCTGCCGGGAGGTAGCCCCACTAGCCTGGCATCCAAGTACTTTGACGACCAAGGTCTGCATCTCCTTGAGTATCTGCTAGGTTGTTGGAATTTCAAGCCGCGCATGTGGGAGTGGAACCTGCCGAATGTTC